>JABUQX010038836.1:0-10000 GCA_015478945.1 Trachelipus rathkii
GAGATGAAACTGATGAAAATTGTGAAGAAGCATTAGTCAAGCAAAATCTAGAGTTTTATGATAAGAAGTTGAATGATATGAAACTAAACAATGTCTAAATGAACAGATAAATATAAAATCATGAAAGATAAGGAAAGTAAAAAGCTTATAAACAATTTGGTGGTTTTACTACTAAGATATCAGTAGGAAGTTTGCATTTGGCGACCGAGAAATCTCAACATATGATGAAGAAGAAAATGCGGAAGGTAAAACTGAATGGTTATACAAGGTGTATAGAGATGACAAAAAAGAAACTAAACCTTCTAACTACGACGAAAGAGAATCATTTATAAGAAGAGAAACTATATTTATTGCGGGCGATAACCGGAAAATATGCAGTGAAAAGCAAAACGATTGATGGTATAGACTCTAAAAGATTTCTGCCGATATAGAGCAACAGGACCAGGTCTATTAATAATAAATAATAATAATTAATAATAATAATACTAATAATAAAATATATAAAAAATATATTAATATAAATAATTAATATAATACTAATAAAATTAAATATAATAATAATAATAATCAATAATCAATAATAATATAATAATAATTATAATATAATAATAATAATATAAATAATAAATAATAATAATAAATAATAATAATATCATCTAATAATAATAATAAAATATAGATAATAATATAATAATTCATAATAAAATAATAATAATAATATAATCATAATAATAATAATAATAATAATATAATAAAATAATAACTAATAATAATTAAAATATAATAAATAATATAATAATAATAATAATAATAATAATATAATAATAACAATAATAATAATAATTATATATAATAATAAAATAATAACTAATAAATAATAATAATAATAAATATAACCTGATTTTAACCTATACCTTCGTCCGCAATTGTAATCTAAAGATAGAGCGACTTTCGGCCGGTTTTGTAGAGGGTGTGACATAAAAATATAATTATTTTATTGTTAATTTTAACTCTGCCTCTGCTCTGTTGTTATTAATTTATCTTCCGTTAATACGATCGACGTTCGGTTACCGTATCTTTTCGCGATCGACAGGTATATATATATATAATATATTATATACTATATATACTAATATATAGTATAGTATTATAATAATTATATATATATATAATTTATATAATATATAAGAGATGTATAGAGGGGGACAGTGCAGGATGGGATAAAGGTTCGCTTTATGGTGACGTATCGTACAGAAGATATCTGTCGGAGGCGAAGGTACTTTAGTACAAGGAGAGGCTATGGGAGAATAGGAAGGAGATTGATAGTATATATATAGCAATATATATATTATGTAGATATAATATATATATAGTAATAGATATACTATATATATATATTAATATATATAGTATATATTAATAGGATATAGATATATTATACGATAATATTTATAATATATTATATATATATATTATAGATATAATATATAATATAGTATAAGAATATATAATATATATAATATATATATATATATTTTAGATATATATATAATAAATATTATATTATATTATATATATATATATATGTATATATTAGATAATATAATATAATATATATACTTAATAAAAAAAAATAGATATATATTATATACTGTATATAGTATATATAGTATATCTCTCTCTCTCTCTTTATCAGTAATATATAGTAATATGTCATATAATATATATATATAGTATTATATATATACTTATTATATATAGTAGTATATATAGTATATCTTATATATATATATATATATATTATATAATATAATATTATTAGTATATATATAAATATATATTACCGTATATATGCGCTGTCCCTGGGTAGTACAAAGGGTGCCCGCTTATTGCTCATGAACGATTTGATATTTATTGCAAACTCCAGCTTGTTCGATTGTCATGTGTGTCCGAAGTCAATGCTCATGTCATGGTCATGTTCATATGGTCATGGTATGTCATGTCATGTTATGTCATGTCATGTCATGTCATGTTATGTCATGTTCATGTCTCGTCTGTCATTTATATTATAGTAATATATATATATCATATAGATAGTATAGTATATATATGAGTATATTATATACTATATAATATTATATAGTAATATATATATATTATATTATTCTATATGATATATATATATATATGTTGCATCCATTTATGTAATTACTTTTACGCAATAGTTTTTATAAGTTTTTGTTATTATATATGAATAATTTTTATATTTTAATACTTTTATAAAAAACTATTAATTCAAATTCAAGAATTCTTTATTTCAAAAAAGAGAATTAAGTGATAAATAAGTTAAACTACACTGTTAACATATATTTAGATGAATAGAAGCACAAAGTTGTTAACGTGTCTAAATTAATATATAGAATAAATAATATATCTCTAAATGGTCGGACATGATTTTGAAATAATAATGAAGAATAGATTTGCGTTGGCATTAAAGAGTTTTTTTTCCCTTGATTCGAACAACAGGAAATTAATTCGATATTCCTTGTAAATTTCTTGGACTTCGTCCTTTGTCAGACGAATCTTCGATTTTTTAGCACAGTAACGTCAGGCTCGTAATCATTCTTTGGAAATTTGAGGAGGCGTATATGATCATCCCCTGATGCAGGAATAGAACAGTGATGAAATTTCATCCTAAGTAAAGTTGACAAGATCTGGAGTGCTGACATTGCCTCTCGGTTTCTCGGTCTCTCTCGCGGTATCTCTCTCTCTCTCTCGTCTCTCTCTCTCCTCTTCTCTCGCCTCTCTCTCTCTCTCTTCTCTCTTCTCTCGTCTCTCTCTCTCTCTCTCATCTCTCTCCATAACTATACCTAATATTAATCTAAATTAAACCTAACTTATTTTTCCTAACGAAAGATAACCTAACAAAACAGGGTGTACTCGAAATTATGATTTTTTTATTTCCGACTGAACGGAATTGATAAAGAAAAAAAATTATAATTAATATAACATTTCGGACGTTACTTCTGGTGGAACCGGCAATTTTCTAGTCTTCTATCTATTCTCTTACACACACACACTACACACACACACACACACTCAACACACACACACACATATATATAGTATACTATATAGTATATATATATTACTATAATATAATATATATATATATATATATATATAATATATATATAATTATATATGTATATATTAATCACTAATATATATATATAGTATATATATATATATATATAGTATATATATATATATATATATATAATATATCTATACAAATATATATATAGAATATATATATACTATATAATATCTATACATAATTTATATATATAACTTCTATATATAATATATATATATATATTATATATATATCTATATATATAATATATATATAATATAAATATATTATATAAATATTATATAGTAAGATATATATATATATCATAGTAATATTATTATCCATCTGTCGACGGCGAGTGGATGTTTAGAAAGTGGATGTTCTTATGAATAGAGCAGGAAAAAAAATGAGAAAGTCGGTTGTTGAGATATGATTGAGAGTAAATAGAAAATCTACAAGCCTACTTGAAAGTTCTGAAGATTTGTGAAGGAATGGTAACAAAAAGGAATTTAATTAAAGAATTAAACAGCAAAATTTTATCATGCGAATGAGAGTTGACGGAGAGACTGGGCTTTTCCACACCTGGCTTCCAAATTTCTTGAATCCTGCTGCTTGCTAACAACTCGCAGAGTATACACTGAAATACCAATGATACAATGAGAACATGATCTTTAGGAGCCTCTGGGAAAAGAATTTGGCAGGTTCTGGTTGGAAGACGAAGCCTCTAGGTGTATCAGAGTAGAGAAGCGATGGTGCGCGGATTAAGTCAGAGCAGAGGGTGCTAGTGCCATGTGGAGCGTCAGCTAGAGAGTCAGATAGCTAAGCATATCTGGATGACACACGAGGTGGCTCTAGTAGTGTGACACTCAGGAAGCCATAGATAATCAGATGTCTTAGAAAAAGAAAAATTTAGAGGCCAAAGATAAATGATGCTGTGTCCCTTGATAGGGTGAATTCTTTCTGGATTTGGATGCGAAGAAGTAGTAAGATATTTAATGATTTTAGAAGGTGTATAGTCTTGCTAGCACCCCCTTATAATTTCGGGTATATTTCTGATCGTGTGTTTGAATCGGATAGAGCAGTTAATTATTTATTAAAATAGATTATAAGAATTGTGAAGCCATCCGATGATATGTGTGAGTACAAATTATGCATAATATGATATTATGTGCATAGTTTTGGTTTGCTGAATAACAATTGGTTTTGAGTAACAAAAGTGTTTTAACTGGTTATATAATCAACGTGTCGGTTGTTTAAAGATGGCTGTTTATCATGGTTCTTGCTGGGTGGCACTCTCTTTTCCTAATCTATATTAAATGAATTTAGATGAAAAAATAAAAAGAGAAAGAGTAGTTCAGTTCATAGTCACGCAACTGTCGGCTTGATTCGGGACTGTTACGGTAGTCGTATAGCGAGAGCTATTTGAAGAGTTGCTCATGTCTATGATACTGTACAGCACGAAGAGCACCTTGCTAATCCTCTCGTTCCTGAAATGCTCTCGAGAGTCCGCTTTAAGAGTTGCCTGACTTAGGATCGAAACTTTATTTGTTGGCGTGACATGGTTGCAAGATAAATGAATTTCATTAGAAAAAGTTGTAAGCATAATGATATTCAATAAGAAATGGCTACAGGCACTCGTTAGTATACATAGGAAAAGAATTGGGTTTGGCAATTAGTACAAAGTTTAATTTGAATAGGATGAACTAATAATAGGAAAATATACCGTATTTTCTTACTAAGAGTAAGAAAGTAATGACAAGGTGTGTAATAGGTTATGTAACATTACTGTAGAAGAGGGTTTGACTTTTACCTGAAGAATGTTATGTGAAATGCTTGATTAGGAGCACCACGTAACCGCTACAACGTCATTGTCATATGGTTTTGTATATTAAGAAGTATTGAGAGTGAGATTAATGAAAAGTGAACATATTTTGCTATTATGTATAACGAAGGACTTCTATAGACGGAATATGATGCAGGGGTTATTACAAATTTTTTTCAAATCTAACTCTGTTTGAGAACAAGATTCTTCAGTTAGACAATGATTTAAGAAGATACAGAGATCACAACTGGGCATAAAAAGATAAAGCTATTTTGTCAGAATTTAAGAAATTACTTTAGTTATCCAAAGTGTTTAATGTTTATTGGTTTTGCCTCTTGGTGTGATTGCAAATCATTACATTCACATTACAACTTCAAAACACGGTGGGCAGGCATATAAGGTGACTTAAGGGCTTTAATGTTAATTATGTATTGCTCTTTTTATCAACCCTCTATTTCAATGGGGCTTTGTTTTCTGCAATACGGTAAGTACTTCGTCAAATTATTAAGGTTAAGCGACTGGAATTAGGTCCTGTATTCAGAATTTATTTAGTGTCCCTTTGAGCCTTAAATTGTGCGTAATGTTAGCTTGAGTGCGATAGAAGTGGTTGGTACAAAATATTTATTTAGTGATATGTTTGTGATAGATATTCATTTATTCAGAGTTAGAAAAAAGTGAATACTAATACTGCTACTATATTACTTATATATCTAATATATATATATATATGATAATATTATATTATATATAAATATATATAATATATATATATATATATATATATATAATATATAATATACTACATATATATATATATATATATATATATTAGTATTTGTGTGTGTGTGAGTTCTTATACTTAGTTTTTTTTAGTAACATTGCAAAATGAAATTTGTTTCTAGCAAAAAACTCCACTGATAATAAAACCCACATCTTCAATTTGAAACAAAATTTATTAGGGTAAACTTTCATTCTCTCGTCTCTCCTCTCTCTCTCTCTCTCATCTCTCTCTTCCTCTCTCTCCTCCTCTCTCTCTTCTCTCTCTCTTTCGTCTTCTCTCATCTCTCTCTGCTCTCTTCCGTCTCCTCTCTCTCTGAGGAAAAAGGATAAAGACTAAGTCTTGATGTTAATTACTGATAGTAAATTCATTTCATATTCTATATTAACTCATTTTAACCTCTGTTGTTACTAATGTAATAAAGATTTTAATGCTACTACTACTACTACAGTACTACTACTCTACTTACTCTACTACTACTACTACTATATACTACTACTACTGGCAATAATAATGATGATAATATATATATAGATATATATATATAGATATATATATATATAGTATATAATTATTATATTATATAATATATATATAATATATATATATATATATATGATATTATATATATATATATATATTAATATAAATAATACTATATATATATATATTATATATATAATATATATATATTATATATAAATATAATATTATTATATATATATAATATATACGTATATATATATATATAATTATATATATATATATATAATATATCATAACTATATTAACATTAGTATTAAAGATCAATAATAAATCTAAAGTAAAACGTCTTAAAAGAGGTGAAAATATTTAAACTAGCCATTTATTTGAATTTAATTATTTATATTTACATAAGTGTCTACAAAGCTACTACATCTAAAATTCTCTTAAAATAAATTAATTTTTCACACTAAATTACATTTTGCCTATTGTCAGTAACAAATAATATATTTGAGATATCTTCAAAATGGACGAATCATAAGACTACAAGGATTCCTTTATAAATGAATGGAATTATTTTGGAAGATGGCAGAGCATTCGATTTCAAGAAAAGCATTCCCTCATTTCAAAATCCTTTAAATAATTTATATTAAACGTTATTAATATTTTTTACATTCCATGAATTATTTCACGTAGTTTGGTGTGTACCGAACCTTGAGCACATGGGAGAGGGGTGCTATTATATGATGTTACTAGGGGGAGGACGATCTCGATGCAAGACCCATTTGAGGTATAATGCGAGTAGTTGGGTAGGTTTGGATTGGAACTTTTCCTGCACTTCCTTGTGCCCAAAAGTTTTTTCTTGTAACCACACATACATAGAGGGCATCTGAGCATTTCATACTCCGTAAGCAACTTGGAGTTTCGTCAGAGCTCAGTAGGTACCGTCGGTCCAATTCTCCTTTTTTTTCTTCACATAAATCTATTTTCTTGCATAAAGCTCACATCACAGTGTTCTATAACACTTTTACCTGTCTGGAATCTCTTTAGACAATCTTAATATCTCATCTCCCTCCAACTTACTTATTCTAATATTATTTTTCCACAAAAGATCTTATTTCCAAGAATGTCGTCATTTAGTGGTATGAATTTTTTTTTATAGCTTCAACTTTAACTTCAGTTCTGACTCCGCTACGGCTCCGATTTCGATCCGAATCATATTGTTAAGAATTTTCGAATTTAAGGTTTTCTTTTTGATCAGTAATATTCACTTGCGAAAAACAAACATGGAAGACAACCTTTAGCTCATGGTCCATGCTCCATGCTCCCATGCTCAGCTCAGGCTCGGTCACCGGCAGACCTGCTATTTCTGTTCATTGTGTGTTAATCTAACGTGAGCCTTTGGTTCTCAAACTTACTTTGAGCTTTCCTCAACTCTTTGGGATAGAACTATCTCATCTCTACCTATCATCTCAGCTTTTCTCCAATCTGGAAGAGTGCCTCACTACACCTGTCGAAAAGGGACCCTTCTCTTACTTTTTCTAACTATCTCCTAACGGCATTTAAATTCCTGTTTTCTTCCAAGGTTTTCGAAACTTCTAAACAGATGGTTGGAAACCTCTTAAATCTATCTTTATCTCAGGTTTCATCAGATTGGCTTTCACAAGAAGCGACAAATACTAGTTAATTTCTTGCCTTCTTCGACTCTTGTTCTGCTGCATTTCGTTATCGCTGAATCTTTCTTGCTATGCCTGATGAATCCAAAAGCTTTTCGTATCTTGTCTGGAACAGGACAGCTCTGATTTCTCTCGTCTCTCATCTCTCTCGTCTCTCTAGGATCTCGTTCTCTTCCTCTTTCGTCCTCTCTCTCTGCTCTCTCTTCTCTTCTCCCTCATCTCTTCTCTCTCTCTCTCTCTCTCTTCATCTTCTCTCTCTCTCTCCTCTCTGATTTCTTTCCAGTCGTTCTACGACTAGTGCTGTAAGGTCACAATTCATCTTTATAACTTTATCAAGAGTGGTTGTTTTTCATGGGTTCTGTCTATCTCCACTCTTTCTAATTTACAATAATATTATTTCTTTGTCATTTCTAGTATAACACGTATCTGAAGACACCATGTTCATCGTTTCTTTAGTGTTGACAGACGTTCTATCCATAAAAAATAACTAATTGGCTAGCAGGGATATATCTTCGAAAAAACCTAGCTCATGAATTTTCTTGTATTACAATTGTGGCGAAAATAATTGGATGTTTTCATGCCTCTTCAAAAATCAGTTCTTCTACTCGACTAATATTCATTGCAACTTAATCTACTTTGAACACACCCAACTCCAACCTTCTTTCTAGTCTTAATCATTTTCATGGCATTTTCTTTCTTCAGATTTTTCTGGTACCTAGTCACATTATCCTCTATTTAGCAAGCTTCTAAAGAGTGGATGTTCCTAGACCCCGCAAAATTTTCACACTAACCCACAAACATGTTTGGATAGGAATAGTTTGTCTGTATGGAATATGAGTCGCATATTCTGGGGTGGTGTTCTATCTATCACAGCTACTCTTAATAGGTGTACGGCTCTACCTATCTCACTTCTCCCTTCTCATTACTCTCTCATTTTCTGTTCTAAGGCAGTTGAAAATTGTTTCACTCTTCCTTTAATATCGAATTTCAAAAAGTATACTGCTTCTTCTGAACTCTCTAATCGCATAACATTCCTTTGAGGCCTCTTGCGACTCGCTTTCAACACAAGCTTATATTTCACAATTCCAATCTCTCCTGACTGCCAGATTTAATCTCTATGCTCACGTTCTTCCAAGTAGCTTCTTTCTTTCTTCTAGTTTCCCCATACTTTGATTTGCACACATTTTAAATCGCTGCAAATTGGGTAGCAACCTCGTAAGCAATCTAGATTTTTATGTTTCCTCAAACTCTGGTGCGTTCTATGCGAAGCCTCGGCTTGTGCCCATTCATGAAGAAGCATTTATATTGGGATTTTTTTTTTAATTATTACTTCCTGAAGTATGTAATCATGTTCTAAAGAAACTAGAGGAAGTCTAAATAATCCAATCCGTTCCGATAATTTCAAAATGTATAAAATTAGGACGCGTAAAATATAACAAAGGTCTAGCAACCGTTAACAATCAGCAGATAATGGATGGATGGCTTATAACGAAGTGGAAGTAAGATTTCATGATTTTATTGGGCTAGCTTGTCAATGCAAATTCCGAAGGTTACCGAATTTTTACTAATTTAATGTATTATAAGTCATCATTATGACTATTCTAATGAAGCAAATGAAATTTGTGGAAACATGCCTTGACTCATATAATATCTTGAAAAAAAATTGCTAATCTTACAACAGACACAAATCTATATACGTTTTATTTCAAAGATAATGGTGTGAATTAGTAATGAGGATCAGAGATCATTTAAAGAGATCTATATTAGATGAATCTTCAAGTCAGACCTCAAGATAGGTATAGATTCATAACTGTGGATCTAATATTTTGAACTTATTTGTTTTATTATTATTAAAAAAGTATAATAAAAATAATAAATAAATAATAATTATATAAATAATAAATAATAATATAATAATAATAATATAATAGATATAATAATAGATAAATAATATTATAATATAATACTAATAAAATATTCAATATATATTAATTAATAATAAAATAAAATTATAATAATAATAAAATATAATTCAAAATAAAAGTATAATAATAATAATAATTAATAATTATAATAATTTGAAAAATTGCTGCGAGGCTCAT
>JABUQX010038836.1:25000-50000 GCA_015478945.1 Trachelipus rathkii
AATATATATTAATATAGTATAATATGATATATATATATATATATATAATATATATATATATATATATATATAATATATATATATATCAGAGGTGGGCCTCCGCTCTTTGTCCGCTAAGTCGCTAGTCCACTCGAGCGACTACCAGAATTGGTGTCGGACCTAGCGGAATGTGGTGAGTCGTCAGGGAAAATATTAAGCGGAGAACAATTAGTGACAAACGTGCGAGATTACAAAAGACAAAAAAGGAACACGACTCTTATAGATTCTGGATAGTCCGCACTTTTAAGAAAATGAAAATGAAATAGTTTAGCTTTTATTAAGATATTCTTATTGGTAATTTAAAAATGAGAAATATAAATTTTTTATTGGGTTAAATGTTTTATAGACTAATTTATAGCTTTAGAGTCTATGACTGTAATTGGTTTTTTTAAATAATTTGAGACTTCCATAAAATAAGCTCAACTCCTTAAAGGTACCATATATAATAAAATACATTTAAATTGATTTTAAGACTGAATGGCTATAACCCTCATTCTTTATAATTTAATTATATTGAATATTTACTAAAATAACTTTGCATATCTACTAAAGTCAATTCTGTGTAAAAACCAAGATATATATATCATATATATATATATAGTTATAGTATATATATATAATATATATGTATAATAATATAATATATATTATAATATATATATATATAATATATTTATAGTATATATTATATTATATAATATATAATATAATATTTATTATTTAGAGTTTCAGTTAAAGTGCTCTAATTCAACACTCCAAGCTCTGTAGAGATGTTTAAATGATATTTTTTTTAAAACCTTTAAAATAAATAAAGGAAAAATCTTAAGAAAAAAACTAAACGAGATGTAAGTTTACGGTTTCGGGACTTATTCCTTGGTCCCCCTCATCGAGTAACTATGAAAACTTTTTACAGAATTATAATAATCACAGAAATATAAAAAAGTAATTGAAAATAACAAATGAAAAAAAGGGGAAGATATAAATTTCAATGCAAAAAAAGACAGAAGTGGCGTCAACATTCTTATTCTTTTTTTATCAAGTATCCAAAAACATTTAATTATTTCAAAAGTAAGTCTTATATGATTCTGATATGAAAGCTTTTTGTGATGAATTTCTAAAATTGAAAGGAATCCTTCTGCAGACATGTTTAAACATTACTTTTTGTAGTAAGGGTATTTTTTCAATTTTGATCCAATCACAAAAAGATTTTATATCAGATCAATATTAAGGGCTTACTTTTGAAATAATTAATAATTTTTTTAAATAGTGATAAAAAAGAAATAAGAATGTGACGCCACTCTGTCCTTTTTTTGCTTGAATTTATATTTTCATATTTTTGATGTGTATTTGTGCAATACTTATTTTTTATATTTGGTTGTTTTAGATATATTTGATAAAAATTATTTTAGTTCTGAGAGGGGGACAAAGGATATAAGTCCCGAAACGTAAACCTTATCTCGTTTAGTTAATTATCTAACGATTTTCCGTTTTATTTATTTTTTGAAAGTGTGTTTTGAAATATATATATATATATTTATAAAGTGGACATTTTCATAATATATTTATAACGAAGATTCTAACAATGAGGAGTAACACTACCGTAGGTAGTTAAAATGATAGTAGTATATATATAGATATATATTATATATTATTTATATATGTATATTATTAAATATATATATTTGGTTTGAGTTTATCTCACCAAGAACTGATTAAATATATATATATTATGAAGGGGATGTAGTAGGTTAGAGTAGGGTAAGGTGGAGTATATAATATATATTATATGTATATATATATAGGTAATATATATATATCAGATATATAATATATATATATATATTATATATATATATATATAATATAATATATATATATAGTAGTGGGAGAGAATATATATTATTTATATAAATATATATATATTATAGTATGTATTATAGTAGCTACCGAGCTAATACGTAGCATTAGCATCGACTGCAGGAGTCGAAGGCTTTCATGGATTCTACTTAAAGTCTTGGAGGAAATGACCTTGTTCTTATTGGGTTGGACCAGGGTGACAGTCAGAGAGATAACCATAAAGGGAGGCAAGATATGATTTTTAGGATTGCTAGGTACCTTAAATGAGTCGATTGCGTACGCGACTGAGAGTGAGAGCTACTGTGCGTAGATACGTCTTCTGACGTATGAGGAGCTGAATATCCTTCAGGCATAGGAGGAAGTTTTGTTGTAATCTTTTCTATGAAATAATATTAATACAACCTCTTCCCTAGTTCTGCGGACTTGTAAGAGAAAGTTCGATATAATTTAGGTATATTGGGTGGGTTGGAGTATATTTTTGCGGGCAAGATGAGAGGCATTCCTTTAACTTGCTTTGTTTTAATTTTGAGTCACCTAATCTTTTTGAAAGTGTAAATTATGGTATAGTTGCTTGTCCTTTAAGATAGTGAGCGTATCATTAGAGGAAAAATGATTGATATGTTAGAATAGTCGTGAGTTGTATGAATATTCATTTTTCAAGTTTTTCAATATAATATTATAAATAATTCTTTTTTGTAAAGGATATATATTCCTAATGATTAGTATTATAATTATTAAAATCTGTTTTCGATTCAATATATTATTAGTCGGGAGACCGGTGCGGACGTGCGGACTAGCGATAGCGGAGGTTTGATGGTCTGAATAAGTGCGGAGGAGCACTAGCGGACTACCTTTTCTCGAGGTGCGGAGGTGCGCTAGCGGACTTCCCCTAAATGAGCGGGGTGCCCACCTCTGACTATATATATTATTGTACCTCGGTATTAAGCTGTGAATATTCTGATTGTAAGTTGGATATTTATAGTATAGTTTAGAAATAAATTAAGGTAAAAAACAGTAATTATTGCGCCGGATGTGAGTAAGTGTAGGACCTTTCCCATTATATCTTCTCAACTGTAGTAATGGTTTTCATTAAAAGTGTATTTAATTTAATTATTTTGTTTATGTATATTTTAATTGAACTATAAGTGATTTTTACTAAATCAAATATTGTTTTTTCAAGCTAAATGTAAGTGGAAAAGCCAAAATAGTGCTATATTTAGCTGTTTTTAGTTTTTTCCTTCTAGATAAAAAAAATTTGAATATTGGGTTAAAATTGTTGTTGGGGTCATATATATTATATATTATATAGTATATATTATATTATATATATAATATATTATTTATATTAATATATATTATATATATTATAATATCACTATATATATAGTATATATATATATATATAGGTATATATATATTAATATAAAGATAAAGAAACGGAAACTTTGAAAAATCTTGCTTGTTGAAGTGCAGGCATAAGTTAATTGGAATGCCTGGCTTTACCTCTTCGGGCCGTTTTCTTTAGAGATTAGCGAATGAAGGGGAGAACAATCCCTTGGTAAGATAATTCAACAATTGGGCTTGTATTTCCCAAGAGACCGAAAAGCCTTTTGGCGTTAAAAGCGGAAAGGGACGAACAACATTTGCGCTTTTTGAGCACCTCCAAAGTAGGGTCCGTCATATTTGGTGTATTAAAATAAATTCTGTGAATTAGCATAGCCTGTATATATTTGAGAGTCGTGTTTTCTTTGTTTTCGTTGTGTTTTTTTTTATATTATCATCTAAATTTTTCTTTTTTTTTTTTCTTTTTTTAACCATTTTATTTCGTTAAGAGCAAAAATAATATTTCATTGCTGTAATATTTTTTATTATTTCTTTTTCCTCAGCGATGGTTTAATTAACTTAATAATTTAAAAGAGCAAATGTTTTATTTGTCTTCCACTCTTTCTCTCTGAGATTGATTTTATATATATATATATATATATATATATATATATATATATATATATATATATATATACACGTATATGTAGAATATGATTATGATTCACTATACATTACCTATATTAAGGTACACCTAGTATATATATATATATATATAAATGTTATATAAATGTTTGGTTTATATAACAATTATATATATTATAATGTATAATAGTATATATATTTATATTATTAATATATATATATTATATTATTATTTTATATAATATTATATATATATAATTTATATATATATACTATATATATTATAATAATTAGTGGGTTGTGGTATTGTTATTATGTTGGTATATAGTATTGGTATATAGTTATTATATTAGGTTTGTGGGGTGTTGAGTTTCATATTATATACATATATATTATGGTATATAGGGGTTATTTAGTATAGTATATATATATAATATATATATTATATATATATATTTATATATTATATATAAAAAATGTATATATATATATTATAGTATAATATATATATATATTATTATATATAAGATATAAGTATATATATTATATATATTTATATATATATTATTTAGTATATATAATATATATATAGTATTATATATATATATATAGTATTATATTTTATAGTTTTATATATATAGAATATATATATATAATGATTATATATATATATATTTTATATATATATATATTTTATTTAATATTATATATATATATATATCTAGTATAATATATATAATATAGTTATATATAGTTATATTATCATTTATATTATAATAACAATTATATATATATATATATATATATATATATATTAAGTATATATATATATATTATATAATATATAATATATTAAGTTATATATATATATAATATATATATATAATATATATATATATTAAATTATATATAATATATATTAAAATTAATATTATATTAATATATATATATATATATTATATATAATATATTAAATAATTAATATATATATATATTAATTATAATATATATATATATAATATATATATTATATATTAATATATATATTTAATATATTTAATAGATATATATATATATTAATAAATATTAATATATTTATATATATTAACATAAATATATATATATATCAATATATAATAATATTAATTATATATTAATTATAATTATATAATATTAGATATATAATATATAATATATAATATTAAATATAATTAATATATATATATATATATATATATCAATAATAATATTATTATATAAATTATATTATAAATATATATTATATTATTAATTTATAATTATATATTATATTTATATTATATATATATTAATATATATTATTAATATACATATATATATATATATTATAATATTTATAGGGGTAGATATATATATATAATAATATTAATATATATGATATATATTTATCTATTATATATATTTAATATTAATATAATATAATAATATATTATAATTCAGACATTTTAAAATATTTATTATATAGAATTTTACTAATATATATATATATTCATATTAAATATATATAATATATAATAATAATATATAATATATACTCATATGTCTGAGTTACTAAATATAGTATGTTTATATTTATGATAGATATTAATCATAAGTGGAACTAGATGGGGATAGCGAGAAAGAGATACAGTGTCAGGAGGTATGAGATAATTTTTATTTATTTAAAGAAAGAAAGGAAAGTCCTGAAAAAATAGATTTACTTGAGGTATAGTATAGTATAAAGAACAAGAATTGAAGAGATTGAGATAAATCTATCATATAATACAATATGATATTATTATATATATTACTGATATAAACAGATATTGCAGTTGGAAAAAGTGTCTGAATTTATATTATTTAGGATATATAGAGCTAAGGATGATACATATTATAGTAAATAATTTCTAGAGATAACATTAATCATCTTAAACTTCTTTATTAGTAAAATAAATAGGAAATAAAACATATATATATTATTTTATTATTAAAATATATATATATATTATACTAGTATATAGTATTAACATATAATATAATGAGAAATATTATTTTATAATAAATGATTAAGTCTTTAAAATAATACTTGCTTATAAATAGTCCTATATTTTTATTAGTTTATAATAATATATATTAAATAAAAATTATTAATATATTATTTATAATTCTAATATTTATATGAGAAAGGAGCGGCTCCATGTTATACGACTTTGGACTATGGGTGATAGACAGCATATATATATCTATATAACATATATGCACTGTCGTATATAATGACTCGGATTATTAATGTGATGTTCTAGTGTGAGGAGAGGAGTTGTGTTCAAAGGTGGGAGAGAGGTTTATGAATATATTTATATACTATATAAAATATTAATTAATATATACAATGAAGAAATTTTAAAATATTGAGTAGTATATATTATGTAGGAGGTGAACAGCTAGTTTTATTTTTCTTTTTGATTAACATTTAAGGGTCCGAGAAGGTTTCATACAGTTTATTTAGGAATGAATGATTTAATAGAAGTTTACACCCAATTTTGAATACTTTTTAACACATATACTATTGGAAGATAGGCATATTATAAGTACTTAGTAATATAGTAGACGTAGCTGAAACTCCATTCTAACCATATTGATATATGCCTCTTTTCTTGTGAATGGGGTGAAAATTAGAATATTATTAAATTTATAATCAAACTGTTTATTACTATATTATATTATTTTATTATATAATAATTATGTTATATATATAATCACTATAGAATAGAGGATATGACTTCAGTCTAATTCAGAGGATATAAATCATGTATTGCCTTTCGGGCAGTTAAGTATGTGAGTACTAGGGTCCAGCTATCGATACACGTCACCTTGCACCTTGCAGGAAATGGTGATTACAATTTGTTTTTTTTTTCTTCCTTTCAGGGTTATTAATAGACTATAGATCTTAGATATCGTGGTCAAATACCTATTGACCATTAATAAACATTTGCCCTTCCAAGAAAAAAATTTTTGTTACTTCGAATCCCAAACAAGTCGCAAAATTTGCAAATGATATTACTTTACAACCATTAAGGCTCAGTTCCAAGTGTGTGACAGACTGGAGCCTTTTCCCAGATGTTTTTAATAAGATATTCTGTTATTTACAGCCCCGAGCGTTCCACTACTATGAGAAATCACCCACGATGATTGTTCAATTCTTCTAATTTCGTGTTGAGTCTTTTGATATTTAAAATTTAACTTCCTTTTCCCTTTCATATGCTTATACGTTGTTATCATTTGGACTAACTACTTCAATTATATATACAGATTCTGATACCGTCTTATTCCTTTGACTACGATGCCCCGTCTTATTATGGGCGACTGTAAATCCGCTGGAATAACGGAATCATAGAATAACAGCACCTTTTCGTTTTCTTCTATTTCCGGGGGATTGTGTTTCCAGTAGTTTGGCCGCTTCTGTCCTGATGTTATATTTTTGGCACAATTTAAATGGATCAGTATGCAGATGGTATTATGGCCTTTCAGTATATAGGTGCTCATTTTAGCAGTCTGACCATCCACTAGAAAAAGATAGGTTTACACGTGGAGGGGAAGATCGTTACCTAGTTGTCTCTGCTTGCGCTAGTGTAGCCGTAGAGTTGTTGAGAGAACACGACATGGTCGTATTATTGTGTTAACTAGGCGTTGGAGAGATGTTATTGTTATCCTTCCACTTGGTGGTGTTATTTTAATTCTCATATATTTAATTGCTATTCGATTTGACCTAAGTTTATATTAATATTGAAGTTACTCATTAAGTTAAAGCTTAGGATTTCATATAATATTATATATGCGATATATCCTGTGTACCATCTCAGCTCTTTCATTCGTAATATGTTTATAATACATGCTTGTATATTCTTATGGACCATTATTCGTTCTGGCTCCTTTGTTTTTTATAATCGTTCTATATGTGTGGAGTATGTTATGTCTTCGCAAGGGTCATCGGCCCGTAGTGAAATATTAATTTAATTGTGGTAATCCATACCTATACTAGTATGTGTTAATGCAGTTAAAATAACTATGTCTATCTTAGATGCACTTTTATTCCCAAAATTGTAAGGGAACTTAACAATTCCGGGTTAGATCCCGCAAATTTGTTTTCTTTGGGCCAATGAAGAAATAGTTGTCTATCATTCTTTTGGGTATGCCTTATGAAATGTTACTAATGTTATTCTTAATTTCGATCGGGCTGTCAAAGAGGTATTTTGTCTTTGCTTTAATTATTTTAATGTAGTTTTTTTACCTTTTGTTGTTTTTCTTCTGTATACACTATCGCGGTGTGAGTGCGGAGTGCGCTTCTTTTTTTTTCCATTTACTCGTTATTATTTTTGGTGTTGTTTTTTTTTTCGTCATTTTTCATTTTCTATTTTGTGTATCTTCTTTTGGCTTTAGAGTCAATCGAACGACAACTTTCCTTTTTTTTAGTGTTAAAATTAGTGTATCGTATGGTTTATGGGTTTGGTTTTTCTAGATGATATGATTTAAAAGGTCTTTCCTTCAGTTCAGATAGATTTTTTGCATAAATACATCCTATACATATAATATATATCTATATATAATAATATATAATCTTATAATATATAATAATATATAAATAAAGACCCATATTAATATTATCAATATAGGAAATGTATTATGGTTATTTATTTCTGAGCTTTCTTACTAAATACTTTATTGTCGACTTAGATGCGTGAGCTGGAATCGTATCAGTATAATATACTACAAAACTATCATTATTATAATTAATATTATATATATAAATATTATATATTTCTTATTCTTTTTGTAATTAATTGTAATTATTATACTATTTATATCTACCAACCTTAATCACCCTATTATTGTATAGCTTCTTTCTCTCTATACTATAATATACGTTATCCTAGTTTGAGTTACAGGTTCTAAGACAGTATAAAGATTATTAATTTATATATATTATCTTCCACGGAGCTGATTTTATACATGTTGTTGTGTTTGGCATTAAATAAATGACTCATTTTGATAGTAAACGGGATCAATGAAATAAGTATTATATTTAATAAAGAAAAATATGATGAAATGAAACTTATGTATTATATGAGTTTCTTTATAAAAAACCAATTAGGAGAATTAAACTACTAAGAATAATCTACACAACTTCGTATTTTATTTTATTGTTCAAAACAGTCAATACTAAGTATCGGAGTGGATGATATGGATGTCTTAGGGCGTTTATAGAATAAGAGCTGTTCTATAATTGTTTATCATTTATATAAATCTTGTTTATAATAATGTGTCTTGCTTTATTAATGACATTCAATAATGCGCAGAATAGGAGATTTATTTAATATTGCTATAGTGATGGGATGTCATTGTCTTTTTAATATAATGATAATCTTCTTTTTTTACATCAAGAAAACTAATATTTATTTTATTTCTTTAATGGTTTTTTATTTATTCGTAGCTATACCAGCGGTTCATATTATCATAGTTCCCCTATTTCTCCGCCTCCTCACCACTTTTATATATATATATATAATTATATCCTACTCATACTTTTACTATCTACTACATTCTTTTCATCTCGTCTCTATTAACGTTGCCTATTCTTTGCTGGTCTCAGTTTCCATTCCTATGATTGATTATATATCTTCTCTTAATCTCCTCTTTTTCTATTACCTTTTCATTTTGCGTGTCCCGGCATCCACTTTCTTCATATCCAACCCTACCATCATATATTTTACACCCATTCCCTCTATACGACTCGGGCGTCTACCGAGGATCATCCTTACAGTTACGACCTTTATTATACTTTCCCTACCCATGTCCCTGCATCTCGAATAAGAATAATATTACCACTCTGTTATTCACTTATTTATACATCAATTAGCAATAGGCTGTGTCTGCTGGAGTCTGGAGCATGCATGTATTGGGTGACTTCATCACTATCTTTCTCGCCGCGCGGCTGTGCCCTCGCCTCTCTCCTTATCCCTAAACTACTTATACCCTCCGGATTGTTGACCTTCATTCCTATTTATTCTATGTCTTTTATTAACAAGTTAAAGAAGAAGTGGGTGTAATTTATTTATATCTCCCGTTATATGAGTCCTTATTTCTGATCCCTTGTTCCCAAACGGGTTACATGAGTCCCTACTATACTATGCCGCGAAGACGTCGGGAACTACTCAATATCCAGCCTCCCCTTTGAATAATAAAAGGCTCGCTATCCCTCTTTATTTCTGATTTGCCATTATTTTTTCTACCATCTATAAACCATTTCATCCTCCGTAATCACCTCATCCTATACTAAACTATCTTTATTTTATAATATCTTACACACTCCCAATATATGATTTCCATCAATAATCTTCTTCATCTCATGTTCTACTGTCAATCTTCACATCGCATTTTTACCATCAATTACTCTCTCTTCTCTCTCTCTCTCATTCAAATTCTACATCTATACTTCAATCTATCTTCTATCTCATACTTACTATACTACATATACTAAAATCTAATCAAAAATATATACTATCGCTACTCTATTATCTTATCTTAACTTCATTTACTTACATTATCAAAGATCTATTCTTGGTATCTACATATTTTACTTCTTACATGGCTATCTAGATAACAGGATACATATTTTCTAGGTATTCATTCAAATAATTTTTTGGATGGGTTATCAATTCCTGAGTATATGATTTATATATTAATCTCCGTCACACCTTACGGTATGTGGTCATACCCACTTTTATTTAAGCGGATATCTTACATTATATATTTTGTTCCCCCTTTATC
Organism: Trachelipus rathkii; assembly: GCA_015478945.1. Classification (NCBI taxonomy): domain Eukaryota; kingdom Metazoa; phylum Arthropoda; class Malacostraca; order Isopoda; family Trachelipodidae; genus Trachelipus; species Trachelipus rathkii. The sequence goes on from JABUQX010038836.1 coordinate 35,708, forward strand.
CCCTTCGCGTATTTAGATCTATTACTCTCACGGTTCCCTATCATTTCATAGTATATATCTATTTCCTTATGTATTCACCGTCGGTGGTATCTGATTATGCGTTAGCCTCATATTATATGTTTATTAGTGCTCACGGGGTTCTTGATCTGCCTTATTGATATTGGTGTGTGTTTTATACCGATTTACTAGCTTATTTATGTGATATTTCATTCCCTGTTACCCCTTATATTAGCCAATCCTATCATATGATACCTTAGGTACTAACGTTTTTACCACTCTCAACACTCCGGTTTAGTCTTTGTAGCTTTTGTATATCTACCTCCACTATCATTATGAGGTCTACCTTATTTATTATGCTCTCTTGGTATTGCTTTATGCTATATACGGTATTACCCATATTAATTATATTACTCTACAGTTCTTCTCGCGATAGGCTCCCAGTCACCGGCCCTTGTTGCTTAAATATTTTATTATGGATATCTTCATAATTTCTGCGTATAATATTTATGTACTCTATTTCTACTGTTAATCTAAAGAAATATCAATTCACATTTAGTACAGGATATTTATTTTGTGTAGAAATTATTTATTTATATTGTTTCCCAAACTGGCTTCCCAGATTTTGTAATCTATTATTCCACCATTACACCAAATCTCGTTCTCTCAGTGGGCCCCAAACTCCCCTATAGCACACTCTATGACCCAGACATTCACTCATGATTTATTTCTGCGCCTTTCATTCCTCTTAGGGTCCATCAAAATTCATTAACTCCATGTCTTACAGTTTTGCTTTATATATTATACCTTTTATCCCTAATCAGCTCAATTATTATATTATAGACTGTTTTAATTTCCTTCACCTACTTGGACTATAACAACATGTATTTAATAACTGACGTTATAAATGAACGCATCTCGAATCCTCTGCCCTATATATGGGAAGGGAGTAAAAATATCAGGATCTGCGACCGCGGTAATCTTGCCGCGCCCGGCTCACGTGAGTCCGTTCTCTTCAGTGAAGTTAGCCCCATGCTCTCTTTGGTGACGATTGATCAACTTAATACCTCTCTCCGCACGTCCTCACTTTTCTCATCGTCCTCCTTTGCCTTTCTCTTTCCTTCTTTAAATCCATTCCTCTTCATCCGTCTTCCTTCCTTTCCTTCTGCTTCAATATCTCTCTCCTTAGGATTTAACACTAAATACACTCACTCTCTTAGTACCCTTCCGCTCACCTCCTGTAACACAAACTAAAACTTCTGTTCTAACTTTTCTCTCGTCTCGAGGACTCTAACTCTATCCTCCTTTTTCCTTCCTCCTCTTACTACATACCATCCTACTCTCTACTCCTCCTCCTCTCCATTAAACCCTACAAAACACCACATTCAACTCCTATCCTTCATTAACTTAAACCTTGTTACTCTACCTACTGATTATCTCATTACTTAACTACTCATACGCAATACTTACCATCAACAAGTGTCACATAATCTAGACCTCCTGCGGAACTAGCTTGCTATTTCAATCACCAGTCATTCTTAACTTCAGCTTCTATGCATACTCTACCTCACTTCTTACCTTTACCTTCTCTCCTCGGCTTCTCTAAAAATAATCACATTTTCACTACACTACTGTCCTACCTCCTTCCCACTTCCTTCAACTCCTGTCCTCACTCACTACAATAACCTTACTCCATTACTACTGCTATTATATTATTATTTTAATATATATTTCTACTCCTCCTCCCCCATCTTCTCCTCTCTTCTTTCTCTCCCTCATCCTCATACTCACTCGACTACCTTAACCTGAACATCCGTCCTAATTGACCTACACTTTAGACCTCACATATGCTCCTTACTACATTGCCTGTCCTTTGACGCTTCCGTCAGCATACCATCACACTCTGAAGAAGCTAACCATCAGCACTCTACAACATCTAGAAGCAGAACCTTCCATTCCTCGACTTGGCACATACAGGAAAAGAGCTCCATACGCTCCTTCTTAAACTGCTCTCCTACAACGTAAATGAACTTCCCCTTCCTTCTATCTAACCTACTTAACATTTGCACTGTTTTAGCGTTTTTTTATTTTCTTTCTCGTGCGCAACTACATGTTAATTTATTATTTACATCGTGTAACAGGGTCCCTCCTGCGTGCATGCTCTGCGTCCTCCTTAGCTACACACGCCCACAATCTTCTCTGTACTCTCCTGTGCGCGTACAACTGACATGAACAACTTTCATGCGCTATCTACTGGCGACTCCGATATAGTGACTGCCTTCACATCCCTTAGTCTCGTTGCGCGATCCGTTGACGTCAGTGTCGATGCTTTCTTGCTTCTACTGCGGGCAATATAGTCAAAACTGGCTTACTTCGAGTATGACCTTCTGCACTTAACAGTGCCTTTCTTCTCTAGAGCTCCTCATAATAAGTTGCGTAGAAATGTCATCCTTTAATGCATCAGTAGTTATTATTAATTAATACAAGTTAATCTTTGAGTATTCAATACTAAATGGTACTGATAATTTAACATATTAATAAAAATGTATATATATAGGATAAAATATAATTTAAATTTTTAATGTGATTTATTTTTGAATTTATTAATACATTGTGTTAATAAGTAAATTATTTAGAATGTAAAGTGGTGGTACATGGTAAGAAAATCGAAGAGATTAATGATAGATTCAGACTTTAAATAAATGTTATATAATTTTTAAAAGATTAAAATTGATTATTTTTGGAATAAGTTACTTATATTTGTCTAAAATTAATATAACAATTTTAATATTTTAAGTTCTTTAATTTTTATTTTTTTTAATCAGTGAAAATTTTTAGTAGATTTTTAAATCAGCATTAATATTTGAATAAATATTATAAATATTTTTAACTTTAACCCGACTTTTTACTATTTATTAAATCGAAAACTTTTACTTTTAGAACTTACATTTTTTTTTCTAGTAGGAAACCAGATGGGGGATGATATATATCAATATAAATAATTATGATATATATATTTTATAATATTATATTATATATCATTAATAATTTAATTATTAATAATATTATAATAATAATTATATACCATACATATATCTATCGTGGAAATCATGAGAAACTGAGCGGAGCGCTTTTCTCCACATTTATTTCATCTAACTTGGTATACCGCCTCTTAGTTGACCTATTACTTTAGCTACACGCTTTCTCATTTTATCATTCATAACCTTATTAATATGGTGCCATAACTTTTTTACACGGACTATTTGTCTTCCTTATTTTTTGTTCCACCTGTGTAGTATATAAAAAACTCCTGGTTAATGTTGTAATATATTCAACATATTTAGTTCATACTCTCCTCCAATTTGGGTCCCCTTTTTCGTTAACACATCCCCTGCTTATTATCACTCACTGTATTAATCAGTTACATATTATTTACTATAATACCTATATATTTATAAATACTAACTTACTTATGACTTGTATTATTCCTGCCCTATACTATATTATTTCTAGATCATATATGTATTATATATTTTATATTAGTTAAAGTATACCTTATTATTATTATATTATAGTATGTATTATGATTAGTTATTACGCTAATAGTAGCTCAGTAAGCTATAACTATTAACTTCCGCTGGTCAGTCAATAGTATTTTATGGGATGTTAGTATAATTTTCTTGTCCTGTGTACATATTTCTCATTTAATACTGGTCTATTTTTATATATATGTATAGAATACTTTATCAATTAAAATGTGTAATTAGGTATTTATATATAGTATTTCTATTTATTAGTTTTATATTATTATTATTTTCTCCACGAGGTTTTTTTTTTTTATTTACATACCCTTAATAATATTCTATCCCCTTTTCTAAACCATAATATTTTGATTTTTTTTTCTAATTCTATTTTTTACATTAGGAATTTATTTTATTTACTATTATTATACTATATTATTCTTTATATTTACCTATGTTATGTATCTTCATTCTGGGTTTATTAGTAATACAGTATTTAGAGGTGGTTTGTGAGTTGTTTATTGGCGGACCGAGGAGTGAGTGCCTATATACTTATATTAGCTGATGTTTAGTATTTCGTGTATGATTGCCATAAGAAGGTGAGTATTTATGATGGACTATGTAGTTACTATCATATATATGTTGAGACTTGAGTGAGTGTAAAGTATATATATTTAGACAAATCGTATACATGTGTAGTAATGAGACATATAGGTTATAGGTTAACTTGATTTGGGTGTAGGTTATAAGTACCTATTAGTCTTATATTCTTGTTGAAATGGTATTGAGTAATGTGAGTATAGACTGATATGTGTTTAGTAGAGTTATATTAGTTATATAAGGGCTGCGGTTGTATACAGGTAGTTTATGACATGTGATAAGTTATACTGGTTTGACCTATATTCTGTGTTAGTTATGACAATATAGTAGGTATTTAATTGCTTAGTAGTACTAGTTTTTTAATGGAGGTTATATATTGTTTATATACTATTATTTATATATTATGTGTTATTCACTTATTGTTTATTATGAGTATTAATAGCTTTAGTATCGGGCGTGTTAGGTGTGAGCTATATTTAGTATATACGCCTATTACACGTATCTATAGTGTGGGGTTTCAAGGATTCTATTGCGATAGTTTTATATGTGATTAGTTAGTATAGGTAAGGAGGGTGGGTAGTATGGAATAGGGGTTATTTATATGTATGAGTTTGAGTTTGGATTGAGGCTGGTCTACGGGTTAGACGTAAGTAGCCTGGTAGGTAAGGTAGTTTGGTAGTAGTGAGAGGTAGGGGTTGCATCATGACATAGTGTATTAGGGTTTATATGTAGTGAGTGTTGGGTTATGGCAGATTTACTTCATGTATTGTAGGTTGTATATTAGGTAGTAGTTGTGTGGATTATCTGAGTTGATATAATTTGGGATTATTATATTGATGCCGGTATTATTATACTATGTATTTAAATATAGAGCTATACGGGCGTTGGGTAGTTAGTGAGTATATTTTTGTTTATGAGTATACTTATATTATAATGTATTTAGATTGATATTATTTATATCTTGTTAGGATTGATTACTGCTGCGTATTTTATGCATAATCTTTGATACTTACTATTATTTTATATTTTTATATTCTTGGGTGCACTATATATATATGTGCTATTTGTTATACTATTCAATATTTATTGTATATTTCTATTTTGTTTGTTCTGTGCTTTATATTTCTATTAGTGGTAAGGTTGGGAAACTGAGTTTGACTATAGTTTCCTTAGAGTGAGGCCATATTTAGATTTTATATTCATTATATGATATTATATTTCCATCACATATACCTCCTATATATTACTATATATAGAAATACTATTATAACGGTTTCCCATTTATATTAGATATTAACTATTAATAAATTATATTTATCTATATATTATTATATTATAATATAATAATATTTATATCATAATTATATATATTATATTACTATTATATATATAATATTTTCTCATTACAATATTAATACTATATATAATATTATATTATATATTTATTTATTTTTATTTATATTATATATATATATTTAATATATTATATCTTATAAATTTTATATATATATTATATTATATATATATATATTTAGTATTATATATATATTAATATTATTATATATATATATTTTTATATATTATATATATATACAACTATTATATATATATATATACTACATATCTATATATATATTTACGTATTTCTTATACTATATATATCACATATCTCTTATATATATATATATATATATATATATTAATCCTATTATACCTATTTACTATCTTATAATATATAATATATATATATTTATTACTTTTATATATGATATTCATTAATATTTAAAATATTATTCTCTTTTATCATATATTCTTCTCTTCTTACACTTTATATATATATTATCTATTATATATCATATTTCTCTTTACCCAAACATAATTTAATCAAAGATAAAATAATTCTTATTTGTAGTTTCTGTCTTTTACTTCCGGTATTCTCATTGTACGGATTGTGAGGTAGCAGTATGTCTGTGAGCTCACACATAATATCAGATTAAATCTTTTCCCCTCAATGAATAGACGTTGAACGAGCGGAACATTTATGCGAGGGTCTTTCTATTGCTTATAAAACAACAATAACGTAATTTGGATTTTTCTCTCGTCGTCGGTTCTTTTTGATTACATAAAGCATAACGATAACATTCCGTCTTTATATTTTTACTATATATCTTAATAATATATATATTTATCTTTATAATATATATATATATATATATTTTATATAATATTAAATTATTATATTATAGTATAGTATTATTATATATATTACATTCTGTATCACAAATACACTAATGGTAGTAAGCAGAGGTCCTTTAAATATTATATATATATAATTTATTATATTTATATATATATATTAATTATATTTATATTTTATATTATTATATATATATATTATATTTATATATATATATTATATTTTTATATTTAATATATATATTATATATTATATATATATATTTATATTTATATATATTATTTATATAGCTAACGAAAACATCGAACATTTCTTATATTTTATTAAATATATAATACAAATAATTTAATTATATTTTGATATTTGAATATATATTGTATTAATTTATATTTATTTCCAAATACTTAATTTTAAAAGCACATTCCAATTGAGTAATTTTTTAGGCCTACCATTTTTTTAAAATAAAGCTGTTGTTTTATATAGATAAGTTTTTTAAAGCGTTTTTTCTTTAATATAAAATCTACACTTACTCCATTATGCATTATTTTTCATTATTTTATGTATATATATGCTATACCTAAATTAAAAAAGTTTATATATATATGAAATATTAATATCAATATCAGTAACAATTCAGACTACATTCTTTATAAATAGATTTCAATCACATAACTGCCACATGCCTACAAGACATTTCGTTACATATTTATATCGAGGAGAGAACGAAAGGTTTCAATATATTTAATTCGATTCTTTAAGGTAATGTCCTTCAGACTAAGCCCACTCTCACATATACTTTTCTTTCTAATAAAAATGAAATCGTCAATTTACGTTTATCAAAGGGTCAGCAAAATTCGTTTTAACTCACTTAAGATCAGAGTAAAGGAAGCGAAATTTATCTAATTGTAAATTCATAATTATTTATATATAGCTATTTTATCTGTTATGTTCTGCTTATTCTTATGAAGCAGGGATTAGTCTTCTTTTTTTTATACTTTTAATATAAATATTATTAATCAATTATCAGAATAAATTAATACACATTTAATTAATTTTTTAAATTATTTAAAACCTAAAAAAATATTGGTATGGAGCTACCTTCTTACCCTTACGGCCTACCTTATATTATTATACTATCTTATTTCGGATGCTTGACCCTATTATAATTATATATTATATATTATAGTTATTTTTATATATATATTTATATATATATATATCTATATATATTAATTATATATCTTATTAATATATATATTATATTTATATATTTATTATTTATTATTATATTAATACTCTCTCTCTCTCTCCTCTCTCTACTCTCTTCCTATATATTATATTATATTTTGCTTTAAAATTCTTAGAAAAATTCATATTTTTTATTATTTGGTTAATTTAATTTTAATACTGAATGTGTTAATCATTTATATATAATGAATTGTTATTATAATATATATATTATATATATTATTATATATATAATTTTATTTTATTATAGTATATATATATATATTATTTAACTAACTAAACTTCGATATTTGTAGGAATGAATAGAGCTTTCCGTTTATTTTTTAATAATATATTATTATATATAGATATATATATATTATATTATATTCTTATTAATATAATTATATTATTTATATATATATCGTTATAAATTATATTATATTTATTTATATATATATTAATATATTATATATTGATGGATATTAATATTATAGTATTATACTATATTTTTAATTATAATATCTATAATTAATATTATTTTATTTTTATTAAGGGATATAGGATGTTAGCTCCTATTAGGGTATATATTTATTTAGGGTATTTGCTGTGGTGATTTGATATTTATTTCTATCTATTAGTTATATTATATCTGTTTTACTTATTGAGAGGAGAGATGAGAGAGAGAGTAATTAATTTATATTATTATTTATATCATGTATTTATTTATTTTAATATTTACGACATTCTTATTTATGTATTTGATTTATTTTATTCGAGGTTATGTTTTATTTGTTGTTTTATTATATATAGGTTTGTTTTATATCCGATATTACGTTTTTATTTTTACGTTAATATTATTTTTTTTATTTATTTTTCTTTTTTTTTGTTATTATTATATATTATTTTTATTATATGTTTCTCATGTTCATCTTCGATAATAATAGCTTCATGCTGCCATATTTAATCTTCGAGATTGAAAACTATATTGACAATGACTAACAAGTTATGAAAATAAATATCATTTTTATATAGCCTGTGAGAGAAATGTATTCAGCGGAAAAATAAAATAGAATATAAAAAATTAACCCGCTTTTATAAAATAATCTATTTATATGTTTAAATAAAAGTTTAGATAATTCACATGTTTTTTGAACAATTCGAAAGATGCCTATCGCTTACTCCGACTGAGTGACAGCAAAAAGTGTGCCTAATATGTTATATTATATTTAATTATAAACGGACGAATACTCTTATCACGGGTAAATTCAAGAACGGATGCGATAGAGTCGGGGTTCTCAGGCCTACCTGGGGACGACGGGAGGGATCTTCGTCCCCCTCTTCTTGTTCCCCCTTCCGTTCGGCTTGAACAACCCTAAGGAATATAAAAATGAAATAAAGATATAATATATATTTTTCCATAGTCGTATAAAAAAAAGTGGTATTATGGCACTTTTTGCTATCTCGAGACTATGCAGGTTTCTAAAGGTCAATCAGAGCGTAAGCACTATTTCAGGTCTAATTGAATTATCTACTAATATTTATAAGATGTTATTATATAATAATATTATTATAATAAATTTTATTTTTTAAAGTTTAACTCGATGATAATATAGCAAAACTATAATAAATACAAATTTATATTTAAATTTTCACTGTAGAATGTTATTTATGTTCTAGTTACATTCTGCCTGAACTCTTCTCAGGAATGGCTTGGCATATATATTTTATATTAATATTATATATTATATAATATAATATAATTTATTTATTATTAATATAGTATTATAAATCGCCTGTTTATCGGTATATTTTTAGGAGTCTATTGATATTATTTTATTTCTTTATTGGTTCAAGGTTTGATATGTCCTTTTGGATCTACTATTACATTAGGACTAGTGGCTCGCCACTTCCAAGGCAAGGGGGGGGGCAGCTTAAATTTTTTAGAGGGCGTATATATTATATTATAAGTTACATCATAATATAGTCGTTATTAGTAGATTGATTAGTATTTCGGGTGGAGGTATTTTATTTATAGGCTTCGGGGTTAATATATATATATGTTATGCTGTAATGATTGGATAGTTAGGTATTATACTTCTGATAATTAGTCGGTGATTATATGTTGTACATTTGTGATTTTAGTATTCATATTCTGACTTATAGCGTTTTTAATATATTTATATAGTAATTCTAAATTCTGTGTTCTATACTTATCTATATAGACGTCTATCACCACTAATAATCATATTTGTTATTATATATATTTTTCATTCATCTATCCTTTTTAATTCGCCAGAACTTAAATAGTAGTGAGTAAGGATGTTCAAGTGACAAATAGCATAATACGGAAAAGATGAAAGCACGTAGATAAATTATGATCATAATATAGTCGAAAAGAAAACTCCATGCCTTAACCTATTCACCTCAATTAATTCTGTACCATTAATTAGCTAAATAAATCTACGTTCGCAATCTAAGATAATTCTACTACACCTTAAATGTAAGCATTCACGTGAGACCTGCAGACAATAGTATCAATCACTGGTTAATATCTGTCGATTGTATGGGATTCACCCGGCAGATGGTGGGTAACCACAATACATACCTAACTCTAAACAAACCCACTCACAAATACACTATACTACCGCACTATATCTCTCTACTATTCTAATGTCACACCTTTCTATCTCAAAAGCCTCTGTACATAAACTCATAACGTTTAACTCACATTCATAGTAGCAACATATTACACTTATTATTAACTGACTTCACTATTTTCTTCGTTAACTATACCAAGCCGGGTTCGAGGATATATTCCCCAAGGCTCTCTTTAGACAAGCTCTCAAGAGATTAGCGCCATACGTTCTCAAAAAATCCTTTATCCTTATTCCATAATTATTCACTACATCTTTCAAAATACTTTCATTTATTCCTCTCTCCCGTTTTTACCTACCTTCTTTCTCACACCAAATGTCAACTTCTCTAAATATCGATTCTATATAGTTGATCCTAATATTTATTCAATTCTTCTCACATAACCCCTTAACAGCAGTTCTCCATACAGGATGGGTAACTTAAACAAATATATCAACTTCAGATCGGTAATTAATCTTTTAATTCAATAACCATTAGTCCTCACTACTATACATAAAACACAGGTAACTAACACATGTTTCTATTATTTTTATATTATTATACCCTCTATCAAGCAACATGCAGAACCCTAACGCACTCCAAACTTAGTCCTATTTAAAACATATTCACTCAGACGATTTAATATTTGCATCAGCACCTTTATATCCTGCACCTATTTTTAACACTAAACTTTACCCTATTACACTCTGATGCATCCATATCCTTTTACCCTTCTCAATAAATACCTAACATTACATATATATAACCTAAATATTAATATAACTCAAACACTTGTTATAGCTGCTCAACATGCTATAACTAATAACAAAAAAACTGATGGAACTGTTCCCTAACTACTCACATATCACATATAACCTTATAAAACTCTATACTACGTTTTAATACTTTTACACACACTGTAGTCAACTCTCTTACAAATCTCTACAACAAACTCTTCACTTTTGATTCGCCACAAAGAACCAAATCATCATCCGCATATATAAGGTAGGGCACCCTCTATCTAATCATCTCATTCCTCCATCATATTCATAACTACATTTCTCTGCATCGTACCCTAACCTCTAAATTCTTCATAACTTCTCCAAAACTTATAATATAACAAATTGCAAATATCCTTAAAAGGAGATACATAACTACATAACATCTGTCTCAACTTCCGCAAAATTATTTACTAAAAATCCAAAATTGACACCTTGAAGTCACATTTATTCTTACAGGGTAATAAAATACACCCACTAATCTAACTCAATATTTTAAATACTTTTGAATTCCATTCAGAAGCACTATCCACAACACCATACTATCATTTAACAAATACCTTCACATTAAGAGCTTCCCTATAACCTATCAAATATAATAATATACGCCTGTTTGATATAAAATCCATAAAATAACTAAATACAAATTTAATACTTTACTTCTCTCCTCATATTTTCTGCATATATATTGTTCAATGTATAAAAGATTATGATAACTACTGACATCTATATTTAACCACTTCTAAAACGGTCCTGTTCTATTTATCACTCAAAAATTATTTATTTTTACAAGTCCTTAACAGTTTATCACTTACGATCATCACATCTCATTATATCTGACACAAGTAAAATACCTACATACATATTTATTCCCTACAATATATAACACTCAATAAACATAAATTTCCCCATTAATTATAAATTCTATCAGTTCCACTTATATCTCCCTTTTAACCCTTTATAAAAGGGTTAAGCTATTACTGCTCTCATCTCACAATTCCTTGGTAACTATACCCTCCATATAAACGCTTTTATATACTAAGCAACTTCGAGAAGATCATCAATCCGATCTTCATGCCATTCCTTATTTCTTGTATCAAAAATTCATACTATACTACATTAATATTCCATCATTATAATCCTTGCAAGATTATCCATTCTTTTATAAACTAAGTCTCTATAACCGCTACCCATTTTACCTATCTCTCCTTGCCCTAAATAACTCTATCCCCAAATACTATATCTTCTAGCACCATCCAACTACCCACCACCACATTTACACTTATACACCTTCTTCCTGTATACTTGCCAAATTGTAATGCATGACATTCATCTTTCTTGTGTCCTTTTACCACACTTCCATTATATTTTATATATATTTTTTCTTTTTTTTTTATTTTATGTTCTCCCTATTTCACATTATCTTTTCATCTATTAACATATAAGCACCATCCCTCTTTTCATTTATTTTCTAAGTTACAGGTTTTTCCCTTTATTTCCATTCTATTTAACCTAATCGACGCTTTCCTTACCAAAGGCTTATCCTTATTATTCACCTATATGTAAAAGTCCCTGTATCTTAATCCTCCTTCCAACTGTTCATTTTATACATACTCTTTCTCGTTTTTTCTCCAATACGTTGCAACCTTAGTATATTTTCTTATTTTCCTTCCATTAACTTTCTTTTCAGACATCTGCCTTTCGAAACTTTTTCTTTTTTATTGAGTCAATTTTATAATTTATTTTTCCCTATTCTTAATATTATAATATATTTAGTATTATAATATTATATTTATTATATTATTTATTTTATATTATTATCTATATATTATTATAATTTATTTATATTTTATATTATTATTATTATATATATTATATTATTTTATTATTATATATATATGAAGAACATAAAAAATTAAAAATACATTTGTTCTTGTTTTATGGATAATAATTAAATTGTTTAATATTTTAAAAAAAAATTATTTTATTAAAACAAAAGGAAATTTGATAAAGTATATATTATTGATAATCAATGAATTAAATATTTTCAATCAATATATATGATTCAGTTTTTTGCATAAATTGATTCACAATTAAAAAAGTAATTTCCCTTGGTTTCATCAGCAAATTTTTATAACTACTGTTTGAATTAAACTAAATTAACATAATTGAAATCAATTTAACTACTGAATGAAGTGATTAACTACTGTACTGGTGGTGCGTGCTGTGGAATGAAGATAGTATCCTTATCAATAGCCTTATTTCGTCTGACGATAAGAAAGGTTCAGTCTTCTTTAAGAATTGGGAGACAACTTAGCTAGTTTATTTTAGTTTTCAACTACTTTTTGGTTACTTACTTTTAGTATAAATTTTTTAAAGCATGTCTAGTTCTTAATCTACTATTTAGCCTTCAAGGTATAAATAATAATACTATTAAAAATGAGCACTGTCTTTTTCCTTTATAACTTTATCGATTGTTAATTTGAGTAATGGACATGTGGAATAAGGATGTGATATGTCCAATACAATAATAGAGTGGTATATTTTCAGAATAGAAATAAATCGTAGTCCAGGAGAGTTATAGAATCTAAATACAGAGTTATTAAGGATCTTCTCCAGAAGGAGTTATTAAGGATTTGTTGCTGGATGGATTGCTGCGGTGCTGAGGTGCTGCTGCCTACCAAAATCCGTGGTATATTCAGATAAAGTCCAAGTTGCTCGGCGATTTGAATAGCACTTAATAAACACTTAATCGGTGATTTTTTCTTTCATCTTTCCGGTGGCTCCTAGCCATTTCCACAATATGTTGAGTGTGCTGCGAGGTTTTGACGATACATCCAAAGTCTTGGATTGGAGAGTTTTTACAACTGGCTCTAACACGCAGAGTAACTTCGCGATCAATTATCATTAGCCATGATGCAATGACGACTTAACAATGCCGCTGAATGTAACTGAAAAGCCGCCTTTTCTTGTGGCCGTATTTCCTTCTAATGGAAGGATTTCTAATGCTTGCATCATTCGTACAAAGGGCTCCTTAACACTCTGATGCACTGTGTTGTTCAGATACCATCTGGTCTGGCATAGGCTTGGGATGTTTGGCAATTAAATTTTCCTTCTGCTAAAGACCGACTCTCGAAAAAAAGTAATAATGTCTTTATAGTTCCCACAGTAATGCGGATTTCTGGTATTGTGTTCAAATTATTTACAACCGGATTTTTGTTTGTGTGAATAGCAATGAAAGAACAAATGCTTTTTTATACTTTTCCGCAATATTGCTTGGTCACGATTAAGCGCCTCCTTCTTTGCCAGACATCGTAGAAACGCCATCGAAACCC
>JABUQX010038836.1:55000-62500 GCA_015478945.1 Trachelipus rathkii
CAAGAAGATAACTTCAGACAACGAAAACCAGCAGCCTCCTGCCGAAGAGCAAATAGAAGAATCTTTATCCGGGATAAAGGTAAAACCTTCATCCGTTTTTTTCCAACTTGGTTCAGTGTCTTAGACTCTCAATTGCCCCTTTGAAAAATCACCTTGGAGAAGTCGAAGTACTTCCACGCTCTTTCTCAGCTGCAACAGGCATCGTCGACCGAATCTTCTCTGCAGAACTCGATGCTCAAGCTTACACTCCGCTGAAGAAAGTAGTCAATACCATCTGCGAGAAAAGTAAGAGGGTTATTCAACAAGTTTGTCCAAACAAGCCTACAGTGGCAATCCTTTCCTTCATCTACGAGAAATGCTTCGTTATGATGTCAAATTGAAAATTGGAGAAGACATAATTCGGAAGCAGTTCTTGAAGACTCTCCCAACAAACGTTCGACCAACTATTACTTCGCAGACATCTCTTACCCTTGAACAACCTGTTGAACTAGCAATTGATTTCGACTCTTTGGTATCGTCCTCTCCTGTCATGGATGTGTCCACAGCAACGGCTGCACAAGCAATTGCATTAGCATTAGCAGCATTAGCAGCAACAGCTGCAGCAACAACAACGACAACATCGGCTGCAGGAACACCTGTGGTACTGCGTCCATATAGTCAAAATCAAAGGCTGTGCTGTGATGTGCTGTGCTGTGCTGCTGTGCCCACATTTCCTTTACTCAGCAGGCAAGAACATACAGAACATGGTGCAAGTGAACTGACAAATCAAATGTACAGAGGCAACTCTCATCTCGCTCCTCTTCTAGATCTTCTTCTGTACCAGCGGAAAACTAGAAGAACGAGCTGATTGCTGCACCATAATCAGTTTGCAATTTACTATCAATGTTACAGTATTTGGGGCAGATACTCTCTTTCTCCTGAACGCTGGCGTTTCTGTTTCAAGTGTAATCTCTTCGATGGTAACCAACATGTACCTATTTGCAGCTAATGTCAATTGTTCCGCAGCCAATGGCTCGCCTATCAGTGTCACGGTGAAATAGCGACATTTATAACGATCAAGAAGCTTCATCGAGAATTTAATTGGACTTTCATAGTAACTGATATCCCAATGCCAATCTTGGGTATTGATTTTTACACCATTACAACTTAATGGGAAGAAAACTCTACAAGACACAAATTCGTCTCTTCTTGCACCTCTTCAAGTTTTTTCTGAGGAAGTTCCTTTATTACAAATCAACGCTAACATTGAAGACTCCTATATCTCATTTTTACTTCAGGAGTTTCCACTGTTAATATCACCTATTGACTTGACGAGCATCACATTTAATCCAAACGAACCTGCTCACTACAAAGAGACGTGATTATCCCCTAGTGTTTGCAAGACCTCACCTTCTTCCTGAAGATAAACTAAAATCAGCAAAAGCAGAATTCGTCATTTTCTTGAAAAATGGAATCATCCGACCTTCCAAGCCTTCTTAGGCTTCCCCACTCCATATGGTGCCAAAGAAATCCCCAGGAACGTGGAGGTTTTATAGGGATTATAGATTTTTGAATGCTATGAGTGAGATGGGCATCCACTTCCTCACAATCAAAGTCTTTCACAACGTTTACATGGATCAGTAATCTTCAGCAAAATAGACCTTCAATGGGAATATCATCAAATTCCAATACGACCGGAGGACATTGAAAAGACTGCCATAGCAACTCCTATTGGATAATGATGACCCGTGGTTGCAGTTTTTTTTGCTGATTTTGATCATTGGTGCAAAGTTTATCGCTCTTCTGATATTTAATTTCAATATTTTGTTTAAAGTTTTTGAAAGTTATTTTGAAATAATAAGCAACATTTTAATTCCAAACAAAAATTTACACCATCTGTATTCCTTTAAAAAATCACACTCTGACCTATTATATCAAAATCGGATAAAGGACAAAACATTGTGATTATGCCGTTAACAGACTACCATAGTAAGTGCTTGTCTCTCCTTTCCGATCCGATAACTATACCCCCCCCTTGTTAAAAATCCCCAACTAGCTCCCATAAAACGCTGTTTTAATAGTGCTCTAAACAAATTTAAAAAACAATCTTACCTCTTCACAACACTTTAAAGTCTCACATGACACAACTATCTAAATTTCTACGGCGATACCAATAACACATGAAAACACAAATTTCCTGTACGCTCCAATCATATGAAATACCAATAGTACCACATTAACAAACTCTCTAAATGGCTTTCCAACACTTTAAAACCGTTAATAGGAGATTTTGAATTCCCAATTAAAAAACACTGAACATTTATATCCAGAAGCACATTAACTTAACCCCCGTACCACCATTTAGTAAGTTTCCGGTAAACTTTCCAAAAATTTCTCCTGCACCATAGGAAATTTCTTTACATTGAACAATTTTCACTGAAAACGACATATCCTTTAAATATCTTTTTTCATTATTAAACGATGTGATCAAATCTTTCTCTTCACATAACTTTTTTAATAATAAAACACTTCTATTAAACAACATCTGGAATAAGCATGGGTTCTTCTGTCCCCCACTATTAAGCAAATCTTCATGGAAACTTACTCGAACATTTACACATCTTTACTCACCTCTTCTTTCTAACATACAATGGTTGCGATATGTCAGATGAATTTTCGCAGCCATCCCTCTTTCCATTAACCCACAACACATCTTACAACATATAAACAGCAAATACATCCCAAATATTAAATTCATATTTGAATTACCAACAACTCCCTTCCTTTTCTTGACACCCTTCTCTTTTGGCATCAAAAAAATATACATTTTTTATATATTGGAAACCCACATCCACTCCAACATACATACTTTGGTATATTCCGTGCATACATTAAACACAAAAATAGCCACTTTATATTCCTTTGTATCTTCGAGCGTTTGAGGCTGTGACATCTACCTCAGTCCATGAGAGCTGAAACCGACTTTAATATTAATACATTTAAAAATTAAAATATCCTATTCATATCATAACAATGCATTTCACAAAGCCAAATTGAAATTTTATTCAGGAATTAACACAAGAGAAAAACCTACTAGTTCCTTTTTGCCCCTCCCTCATATCCCTTTGGGTCCCATAAAAAAGTTTATTCCTAAAAATGTAAATATATTTCCTTCCAACAATTTACTTGTAAAAAAGCTGTTTCGCCCCCCTAAATCCTCTAATGTAGAAACAGGCCCTGTGGTGTACCGTCCTTTGCTTGCATTGTTCTACTCATATGGAGAGACAAATGATTTCGAAAGACGTCGACAGCAACACAAGCAGGATTTGCAATATGATAAAACTAATTCAGCGTTGGTAACACACAGATCAACCCGGAACCATACAATAGATATTCAAAATATGCAACCAATTTTCTCTGCCCCACAAATCGATAAAAGAAAAATTATTGAATCATATGTCATAAAAAATTCAGGAAACTTTAACAAACAAGACGGTGAGTTTAAAATAGAGTTCATTCAAAATATTGCATTAAGATCATCAAGAAAAATCAGAAAAGTAACATCCAAACTATGACTAGAAAGTGCCTCGCTTTAAAATTTATGGAATGAACTATTTCTCTCTTGAACAAGGTCTGAAAGGACAGACGAAAGCTAGAGTGGCCCGTCATTCTTGAAAATATGAATATTATTGTGTATATAGTAATGTTATTAATTAAGTTGTTTGGTGAAATATTTTAATATGTTTTTAATTAAAAAGTTGGTAATATACAGTTAATTAATTAAAGGCAAATTCAAACCTTAGTTTAATATATATATAATATAATATATATATATATATATTATATATATTGATATATATAATATATTATAATAGATATATTATATATATATATATATATATATATATAATATATATTATATTATATACTATATATAATATATATATATATATATATATATAATATATTTATTTTAAATTTAATATTATATTATATATATATATATATATATATATATATATATCATTATATATATTATATATATATAATATATAATATTGCTGTAGGAATGTACTGTTGTGAAAAAGAGTATTAATGTAAATTCTCGTTTACAAGTCACATAATATATAAAGCCTTTTGAAACACGACGCCAATTTTATCTTAAATTTCAAATATTACGAAACGAATTTCAAGTTTAACATTTTCCGAGTTCTTGTTTCTCCCATTCTTGAATTAATTCTCTTTATGCCTCGTTTATCTTTAACTTTCGTTTATTTACTCTGTAATTTTTTGGCAGGAGGATGAATTAATGTCCGTTCTCACAGTAGAATGCATTTTTTACTTCTTTTAATCCTTGTGTGTCGTTGACTTTGCTTTCAGGATTATTTTTTATTGTGTTCATTATTTGTAGCTTAGCTCAATGTCAAGTTTATAAATTTTGTAAATACGAAATATATTATATAATATATATATATATATATATATATATATATATATATATATATATAATAATAATATATATATATATATATATATATATATATAATATAATATATATATATATATATATATATATATATATATATATATATATATATATATAATAATAATAATAATGTATATATATATATAATATATATATATATATATATATATATATATATATATATATATATATAATATATATATATATATATATAGAGATAGAGAGAGAGAGAGAGAAAGAGAGAGAGAGAAGTACTGCTCTCGAAGAGATGAGATTATCTCCCGTTGGGCATTTGGGGTGTAGGAGGGTACATCCCATAACACTCCAATGCTCAATGGTTCGACCCTCTTCCGCTCAAATCCACACTGGAGTAGACTCTCAGTTATCAAACAAAACCCCTAAAACATCACAACTGTTACAGACAACACTTTTTTTTATGCATTCCTGTGTGTGGGGGAGAAAGAAATCCCACAGCACACATCATGCTTGCCGTAGTAGACGCGTAAAAGGACAGTGGTAGTTGGGGTGGCGACCCGCTACCATTTATTTTTTCGATAGTAATACTTATGCATGCCTCGGACCCGGTCGTGAGCGCCGTATGCGGCGTTGTATCTTTCAGTGAATTTGTATAATCGTTTGTGCACATGGAATATTATTGAAATATATGGCGAGAAATGTATTTAGGAAGGGTAAATTGGATTTGCTTGTTGTGCCTGAAACAAAGATGAAAGGAAACGATGAAGACGTGGTGAAATGTGTGTGGGCTGCTGGAGGGAAGAGGATTGAGATAGAAGGGAAGAAGGAGTTGCGATTCTTATGAGTAACATGTGGTAAAGAGCTATGGTGGATTTGTTTGTGTAAGTACTAGGAAACTAATGAAAAAATTTATATTTGAGAAGTTCAAGGAATGTGTGATTGCAACAAATGTTTCATCTGAGGGTGATACTGAGGAGAGTGTGACTTTCTAGGATAATCTAAATGATGCATTGAATGGGGTGAGAAGAGACTTCAAATTGATTGTCTTGAGCCACTTGAATGGTTGGATAATTGATCGAAAAAGAGTGTATAACATGTGACTTTGGGGTTGCTGGAGAAAATGAGAATGATAGGGAATGATTGATTTCTGTGAAGGAGATGCCGAAGTATGTGATGGAGCCTAATTCAGTGAGGGGGTTGGTCATATATCAGATTATTATGTTATTTTATGTAATGTCAAGTTAATAGGAGCATGGAATTAGAGGAAAAAGATAAGAAAGGATGAAGGGTGAACAAGGTTAGAAGAAAAACTATGTGAAAGCGCCTAAATAAATCAGCTGAATGTGAACAAGATGAAACTGAACAAACCTGAACGCAAATGAAGGAAGCCTTTGTTAGCAGTGCAAGAGAAGTATGTAGATGCACTAAAGTAGGAAGTAAAAATGTAAATATTGAGTGATGGATTAAAGAGATGATACAAGATATTAAAAATAAGAAAAGAGGTGTGGGTGAATGTGCTAAAAGCCAATGATGAGGTATCGTAAGAAAGGTGTATAGAAATATATAAAAAGCAAAAGAGAAGACTAAAAGTTGCATTCTTAGGAAGAAAAAAGAAGTTGATAAACAGTTTGGAAGGAAGATGAATGTTTATTAACAAAGGAGAATGAAGCTTTAATGGAAGCAAGTAGGAAGGGTTAAGAAAGGATATAAAGGAAATCGTTTTAGAATAATGATTAGGGATGGTACTTTCTTGAGTGATGAAATGAATGTGAGGAGAGTGTGGACAGAACACTCCGAAAATTTGCATAACGTTGACAGGAGTGAAAAGGTGATATTGAATGTGCGTGGGTTTGATGTTGCAAGAATCAATAGGTATTATTGGAATGAGGATATTAAAAGGTAGAGTGAGAATGTTAAAGAAGGTATATCAGAAGATATAAGTGGAATTACTGGTGGAATTGATCAAGAATGTGGGCGAGATTGTAATTGACTGGATATGGAAGTTGTATAACAAACTATTGGAGGAGAGCAGCAATAATACCCATATATAATGGTAAAGGAGCTAAGGGGAACCGTAGAACCTATAGGAGAATTAGTTTATTGAGTCTCTTAGGGAAGATATACCCTGCTCGTATTTTGGTAGAAAAAGTGAGTATAGTGACTGAAGAATTGATTGGCGAAGAACAAGGTGCATTTAGAAGTTGTAGAGGATATATGGATCAAATATTTACATGGAAACAAATGACTGAGAAAATGAGAGAGAAGAGGAAATTGTATTTAGGTTTTATGGACTTGCAACAGTCATATGACAGAATTAATAGGGAAACTCCGTGGCAGGTGTTGTGGTAGACCTTTGAATGGAATAAAAAGTATGTATGCCGATAGTGAATCGTGTAAGAATAAGTGGAATGGAAACTGAATAGTTTAATATTAATGGTGAAGTGAGGCAAGGATGTGTTATGTACCATGGCTATTTAATTTGCACATGGATGGGGTGTTGAAAGAATAAGAGGTAGGGTGTTAGGCTGATGGAGAATGGAAGAGAGTGGATAGCGCCCTGCTTATCGCAGCTGATTATTTATTTTGGTTTCGAATCAGAAGAAAGTTTGAGTAGATTGGTAGAGGAGTTTGGCAAGGTGTGTTAAAGGAGGAGTTTGAAAGTAAATGCAGATAAGTGTAAGGTGATGGTAGTCAGTGATGGTAGTGTGGAATCATGGTGGATGGTAAACATCTGGAGCAAGTATATAAGTTCAAATATTTAAGCTATATGTTGAATGAAAAGGGAACGGATGATGCAGAGTTGAGTAGGAAGCTTGTGAATGATTGGAAGGTAGCTGGCTCAATTAAACCCTTGGTGAATGCAAATGGACTGTCTTGGGTGTGCTAGGGTTCTGCATAAGGGTATGTTGCTGTAGGTGTTAACGTATAGTATCGAAACTATGAGGTGAATAAGTGTTATAGATCAAATCTGTTCAGATGGATAATCTTAGGGGCGTGTTAGGTGAGAGAAGAATTGACAAAATGAGGAATGAAGATGTGAAGAAAAGTGTAGATTAGAG
>JABUQX010038837.1:0-15000 GCA_015478945.1 Trachelipus rathkii
CGATATAGAGAGATATGGTATATTAGTGGCTGGTAGTAATATATAATTAGTGTCGTTTCTAGGTATAAGTATAGGTGTGTATTATTATTATAGTAGTAGTGATAGTAGTTATATCGTAGTCATATTAAGTATAATGGGGTGATGATAATATATTAACTTTTTCTGGGGGTAATTGCTAAATCTAAACCAGCTTTATGGGTAATAGCCTCAAAAAGGTTGGGAACCGCTGATGTAAAGGGACTAAGTCTTGAGTGCGCTAGGGTCTTACATGAGGATATGTTTTTTTTAAAATAATGAATAATGTTTTAAGGAATTTAAATATACACAAACCACTAAATTACCTAAATGATGCCGTGAATTTAATGGCTAGTCAAGATAGCTAAAAGTACTCGAGTAACGAGTAACCGGCACTTCATCTTTTCTTTCAGTGGGGAAGATCGTAAGTATTGGCTCGGTATCTGGGAGACCCAATTAGTTAACCCCCCCCCCCCCATAAAAATGGGCATAAAATTCGGAATTTTCAGCAGATTTTGACACTATTAACACCAAACTGTAGCTTTTTTTGGCCCTCTAAAAACGTCGCTTTAAGATTGTTTTTCCTTGTGTCTGTAATCAGTCTTCAGAGATTTTCGAATTTTTCAAGAAGCACCATGTTTGGACATTGTACGTATCAACTTCCAGTAATTTTTTCGAAATGAACTTCAAAACTTGAAAATATCACTATAGTGGATCCCATTACTAATTTAGTCACAGTAAGTTTTTTTTTTCTATTTTTGATTTAGTCTCTTAATCTTTTTTCAATTTCAAATCCCACTTTTTTTGTTTTATTTTAAAATGAAATAGTTGCGATAATTTTTTTTCTTGTTCGTGGCGAAGTGGATATATTTTTAGAGCATATGAATAGTCGGTAGAGATACATCATTTTTTACACTTGTAGATAATATCTTTTGCTATAAGTGCATTAGTTTTGGATTTCTTCGTTTGAAAGAAGTTTTCAAAAAAAAAAAATTTTGTAATTGTTAAAAATTTCTTTAGAGTATATCAAAGTATAAATATATATATAGGTATATGGACAAACTAAAGAAGTTACTATAGTAGGTAGAGGTATATATCTAGTATATAATATATATTATATAATATTATATATAGTATATACTAGTATATAAGTATAGTAGTATATGTATATACATATACATAGTTATATATTATATAGTATAGGTGAGTAGATAAGAATATTGATGAGGTATGAAGGAGTAATTTTTATATATAAGGTATATAGTATATATACTAATTATAGTATATAATATATATATAGTAGATAGTATATTATATATATATAGTATAGTATACTATATACTTATGACGTTATGATTATTTATATATATATATATAATTTGTATCCTCGATTCATGCCTGAAATATTATGTACAAAATATAGAAAATAATTTATAATATACAATATAATTAATAAATATATTAATGAAAGAATAAATTATGTTAATATTACTAGTGCGCGCTTCGCGAAACGTTTTCAGGTCCGTAATACATTAGGGCTCGCCAATGTAAAGAAGTAAAAGAGAAGAACTGTATTTCTTAATAATAGCAGACTTTGTAGATGTGTAAAGCACTTTTGTTTTGGGGGGAAAGGGGTATGGCCGTTGCTGATCTTTACTTACGGTGCTCTTTAAAATTTTGTTTATCAGTGTCGATGTAAAGAAAGGTTGAATATATATACAGACATTTTTATGCAAATATACATCGGTTTTAACCGATTTGCAAACGTACTCAAACGTTTTTATTAGCTGCTTCATTACGTGCCGCGTTTTCTGTTGCAAGTCATGTCCCGAATCACAGACGGGGCAAATAATTTTTTAGCCTTTATTTTCAGCTTTTTCGAATTTCCTCTTCTGTTATCATAATGCCAAGAGGAAGAATTTTATTTATGTATAGAACTATAAGTTTATATATCAGTTAATGTCCACGTTTTAAAATTTCGTTTCCTGGAAAACACTATAAGAGCAATTTACAGAGTAGGAGCTGAGTTGATTTTATTTCATACTGTTTACTCTTGAAATAAATTTCGTTATAGTAGTATCTTTTTGTTTGGATGACTTAGTACGAATTTTAAAATCTAATTAAATTTATGATCTTTTTATTGTTCTTGTCAACTTACGGTTTATTGCATAGTAATCCCTTTTCTGGCTTTATATATGTATATATATTATCACTATATATATATATTATATATAATTATATATTATATAGATTATAGTTATAGTTATATAATATAGTATATATAGTAGATATATATATATATATATATATTATAACACCGGTAATAACATACCCCACCTATAAGGAGTAACAATTATTTTTAAATAGTTAGACATCTAAATAACGCGAAACTAATGTTTTACCAGTTTTTAGTTTGTCTGGTAAATGATAATTGCCTATAATTATATTGACTGTTTAATGTAAGCATAATTTTAGGGATGATGCGAGCCGAAGTTGGAGACCTACAAAAATATCTACCGGCTCAGCAGTCCTTTGCATGTGGTGGAAGTAAAGCAGCGATTCCCGAACGTGGGTATATTACCTGCCCAATGGATAAAAAGGATTTTCCGAAGGTAAAAATAAGTACGTGAATTGGATCATCGGCTTTTCATCGCGCAGTCACAAATACCAAAATTATTAACAAAATCATCTGTATCAAATCTAACTAACAACCTAATTACCAATTTTTTGGTCGAAATGTGAAAACAAAAGATGCGAAAACCCCAAGCTTTTATTAATACCTAAATATCCTCCGAAATTCTTTTCGCCAACGCAACGGCTATTTAATGGACATGTCTGATGCTCTAGTCGTCGATCGTTGTCGGTGAGTCAAGGCATCAAGCAAGGTCGCTTCTTATCGATCGCCGCTCCAGACATAGCTGCGTGAATGTGGTGGTGTTGATCTCTGCCGGTTTTGCTATACTTTCTGACCTATTTTGGGTTTGTTGGACGAGATAGCAATAGCAGGACTACGAGTAGGATTTATATATTTTTGTGTACTGTTTAATTATCGCTTTCAAGAGTACTCTGCGGCACTCTCTCGACGCCGTTGGTTGTAGCGAAGAATTTTAAAGCTTGTGATTTCAACTCAGTTTGTAAATAGTAAATTAGTGTTGCTTGTTGTTATTGCGCATCGAATAGGATACGGTAAAGAGATGCTGACGTGGAGTTCCCACACGTACGAATCTATATAATAATTTGTGTCAAAAGTCCACAGACTGTTTTCGGTTTTTCATGCGAAATTTTTTTTAAATCTCAACGCTTTGTACGTTTGTGCGGAGACCAGTCTCTCATATTAGGGATGCAACATAGTTCAAAAACTGACGTAGCTACACGATTAAGGAAATATATTTGGAAATTTTAGTTGCGAGAAAAGTAAATAAAAAAAAAAAAAAAAAAAAAAAAAAAAAAAAAAAAAAAAAAAAATAAAACGAATAAATAAACCAATAATTTACTTAAAATGTCAACTTCAAATCTTTGCGTCTGGCCAAATCTCGATTAGAGCTCAATTGTGTGTTACAAGTACTTGAATCTCTTTCTGGTTGAACTTTTTCGAAATAGCACGTGTTAATGATAATAGTATATAGGCGTAGTGGTATATAGTGATATAGTGTATACTAAGTATATTAAGTATAAACATATAGTAGTATAATTATATATAGTATAAATTATATATAATAGATATTATATAGGTATAAATATATAATTATATAGTAGATAATATATATATGATAGTTATATTATAGTAGATAAGTATATATGAATATTATATGAATATATGTATATATATAATATATAATATAATGATATATATAATAAATATAGTATATATGTAGTATATATATATGTGTATATTTATATATAGTAGTATATATAGTATATATATTGTAGATAATTATATATATAAGTATAAGAACTTTCTGGTATTTGCTAATAGCTTAACCAGGCTTATGTAGATGAGGCTCAAAAAGTTGGAATCCTGCTATGCTGAAAGGACTAAATCTGGAGGCTGCGCTAGGTGCCCTTAGCATGAGATATTGTTTGTTTTTAAAAATAATAATAATGTTAAGATTAAATAGAAGTGTCACAGAACCAATAATACCTAGAGCGTATTACACTGTCGTTAGTCAAAACGCTAAATAAGTACGAGTATACGGAGTAATCTGGCACTTGCATTTTACTTTTTTCCTTCCTCAGGGGAAGATCCAATATTGGGCCTCGGGGCCTTGAGCCAATTTTAACTCCCCCCCCTCCCCGCCTGCCCATAAACAGTGCATAACAATTCGGTTAATTTCAGCAAAGTTTTGACATCATAGAAGCATCCCAAAACGGTCGCGTTTTTTTTGGCCCTCTATAAGTTGTGGGTCTCGTTAGATTGTTTTTCTGTTCTTGTAGTCAGTCTTTTCAGAATTTTCGAATTTCAGGGGAGGGAGGGGGAGGTTTGACATTTGTCGTAATAACTTCCAGAATTTTTTTTCGAAATGACTTCAAACTTGAATATGCATATATGGGTCCATTACCTACACTAGTCACAAAGTTTTTTTTTCTATTTTTTGAGTTTTGTGCTCAGCGTTGTTCAATTTCAAAACGCATTTTTTTTACATTCGATAATTGCGATAATGTTTTTTCTGTTCGTGCGAAGTGATTGAAATTTTCAGGGCATATGTAGTCGGAAACGATACACATTTTTTACTTAGTACTAATTTCTTTTGTATATGCATTAGTTTGTGATTTGTTCTTGGATACAAATGTCCAAAAAACAATTTTTTAATTTTAAAAAATTTTTCTTTAGAGTATTCAAAAGCATAAGAAGGTCCGCTCATTTAGATTACTACTATCCTTAACATGAATAACCCTTGAAATATTTGAAAATTATGGTTACTTATAGAAAAAAAATATATCCAATTTGTTTCACTTTTCCAAAAATTCAAGCGTAATTTGAAAAAAATGAATAATTAAGATATTTTTTTTCCTACTTGTCCGATCAACACCAAATTTTCAGGGCTTATACAGTATATATTGCCCAAACTTGTAAACAAGTTTGGGGCCCCTTTTTAAGAAAAGCCTACGAATAGGGATAAGAGAGATATCGTAGTGCAACAAGAAGATGATTCTGGCTTGAGGGTAAAGCTATGAGGAGAGCTGAAGGTATTGACGGAATTTGTTCTTCTTTAAACCGGCGATTCTTATAGAGAATGTGATAGTCAAATCTATGAAATATTTACATTCGTTGATAGTACTGAGACCAATAAATTCTTTATAGCAGACCACGGACAGGAGACTAGGGGACACAAGTAAGAAATTATGAAGATGTACATTGATGCAAGAGAACACATCATTCTGTAATATGGTTAAATTTTGAATATCCTCGCAAGAGTTGTTAATGGGTGACTCACTGCACATTAAAGAAAAATTGGGATAAGGTATTATATGGACGGTTTGACATCAATTAGTTATATTTCTGACTGTTAGCCAATAGTGGCTGGTTTAGTTAGTATTAAAAATAAACTGCATGTGTAGCTACCCCATTGGATCGGCTTGCGCGGGTTCGGTTGAAGGTTTGTGTGTTGGGCGTGGCCTTCGGTGTTATGCGGTGGGTATCATCAAGTAACTTACTAAAAGCTTCCGGCTGGTTAGCAGGAACCTTAGCTATAGTTGTTTTGCTTTGTAAGTAGTTGGCGTTAAATAGTTATATGACTCTTTGTTTAGGAAATTGACAGATCTTACGGTGCGATGTAGGTTATATTTGTACTATTACCACATAAGAAGCTGGTTAGATAATTAGCAAATACCCCAGAAAAGTTATAACATATATTATATTATATATATATATATAGTATATATATATAATATATATATATAGATATTATATAGTATATATATAGTTTATAAATTGATATATATATAGTTATAATTATAGTAGTATATTATATATTTATAATACTATATTTACTATATCATTAATTAATTATATAGTATATATTATTATATATAGTATATTATGATATATTTATTCACTGCATGATTGAAAAGTTTCAGCAAGAATGAGAGAATTCAAGTACCTTTGTAGGAGCACAATTTCGAGACGTTTCGTTCAATTCTGACGATTGTGCCAGGACCAATGTTATCTGAAGTTGAGAAATTTTAAGTATATGTTATTTTTTTTTTTTTTTTTTTTTTTGTTTTGTAAGACTTTTCGCAACTAAATTTCAAATATATTTCGCTTACGATAGTGTACGTATCGTAGGGTTTTAACTACTGTGCATGCCCCTAATCTTTGAGCCTGGCCGCAAAACATAAAGCGTGAATTTCAAAAAAAAAAAAAAATTTCCTAAACATTTCGAAAAAGTGGACTTTTGACAAATATTTTAGATTCGTAAAGTATGGGAACTACGTCCGATTCTTATCGTATCCTATCATGCCAAACAACAAGCCATAATACTTATTTAAGCGCAAATGGACTGAAATCCAAGCTTCGATTTCTCGCTTACATAACCGGCCGTGAGAATGAGAAGTTGCGAGTACTTTGGAAAGCGATACTTTAACAGCATCCAAAATTATTTCACTCTCCTGCTTTCTTCTCGTGCCAAAAATACCAAGTAAAGTAGTGGTCCACGAAGTAGCCAAAACCCTGCGAGATCAAATTCACACATTCATCGAATTGTCATGGTTGGTCGGCGGGAGAAACGACTGCTTGTGCTTGCCTCAAACGAACAATCGGATCTACATAGCAGCCATAGACACTCCACCGCGGCGCTGCGTTGCATGTGCTGTTTCGTATTTCTTAGGTAATAACTGCATTTATTACCTAAAATTTTCTAATTCACAAACCAGTCACTAAAATCATTAGTGATTGGGTAGTTAGTTAGATTTGACATACAGGATAGATATTTGTTAATAGATTTGGTTTGTGAATGCGCGATGAAAAAGCCGCTTGATCTCAAATTCACGTACTAATTTTTACCTGGCCTCGTAAAATCCCATTTTTAATCCCCTTGGGGAACTTACCAGTTGGGAATCGCTGCCCTTTAGGGTGTGGTGAAGGGTTACGGTACGTTGCTAGTGGACAGTGCTATTGATTGAAATATTTAGTCGACTGGGGGACTAGTCCGAATAGCCTTATGTGGCTTCTAATATGGGTTCTTTGTTTCCTCTGAACTCCTATCGGAGTAATTCTACTAACCAAACTTTGCTGAATTATAGAATTATGGTGACTTTCTGATTGCAGATGATAATTACGGATATTGGATGTAATAAGCCAATGTATCAATAAGTGTTTACAGGAGGTTCGTTTTGATAGTCTGGTTCCGAAAAATACTCAGTCTGCGTTACGGTATGTTCATTGTTGTTCACATATAGTGAAACACACAGAGTTGAAACTTTATGGCAACATCGAATCGGCAAACTATTTCGCTCTTTTAGATTGTCCAACCGGCCGACTATTTAATTGAAAAAAAAAACATTGAAAAAATTTCCTAGATTACAAAAAAATGGACAAAACTCAGCGAATTGGCGAAACAAGATTGGTCAGGAAGATTTCTAGATTTGTGTATATCGATCTAAGGAAAGTTTTTTAAAGCATTGTTGAAAGTTTAAGAAGTTCATGATCTCGTATCAAGATAAACCTTTTTAACAAAATAAATCTTTTCAAGTCTGTAAACAAAAGCAAATTTGTTATATATAAGCTTATTTTATTTATGTCTTACACTTTATTCTCAAACACCTTGCCATTTAGATTACATTGCATTCCCCATAATAGTGACCTGGCAACTACCCTAATCATAATTTGAAAAATTGTGATGTTTGTTTTTGAGGATTTTCAAAGATACATCGACGAACCTTTTAAACTTTTTGGATCAGTTGCAACAGAACTCTGCTTCCTTCTGATAAGTGAAACAATGATAATACCGTTTTGTGAGAATCAAGTGTAAAATAAAAGATATATGTGGCAATTACAATTGTTATTTCTGGTTTTGATGATTTTCAACCAGAAGTAGAGCAAGTTGCATTCATTGACTCCCTACTTACTTACTTTTCGAAAAGTTACTTCAGTTTTATAAGAATCAATTCAAAATTTTGCTAATTTGTAAATAAATTTGATCTGTGTCGGTCATATTTGGATTACTAAAGATTTTAGCATGTACCTCCACTCAAAACGGGTAATTCCAAAAAATAGTTCCCCACTCTGAAAACGATCAAAATATTTACTTTCAATTTACTATATATATTATATATATCTATATCTATATTGTCTTTAAATGGAGTGTTCACATAGCTCACAATACTACACGAAAGGACGTATCAAATCATTTGTGTTTTAAGAGATCAGAACATTAAGATTTTGTGTATATAAGAACAATGATATCTTTTTTATTTTCAAAATTACAGTATCAATGTTACAGTTATTTTATCCCTTTTAAGGGAAACTTGTCGCAGCCAGAAAATCTACCTTAGAGAGCTTCACGGGACCGACGAGCTCCCTCACTATGGATTCTCGCCAATGTATGGGTCATCCCCTTAGGCCCAGGTGGGCTACGACCACACCCCCCTCACAAAACCCTCCCATTCAGCCTCTATTATGCACCTTTCTTCTCACCTCTCCAAACTCACATTTCTCTCCTACGTGACCTCCTTAGCTGACTCTGTTCCACTTTCCTACGGCTCTCCACCGGTCGCTCCCAGCAGCTCTTCCACTATAACATCCGCTTAACCAACCAATATTATCCATGAATAATCCATCCTTTCACATCCAACCATCTAACGTACTTTCATTTTCTTCTCATTTACGCCCTTTCTCACACCTAACAACTCTCTAATACGTCTTCTTTCCTCATTTATCAATTCTTCTCAACATAACAACGCCCCTAGCATTGTCCATCTGAACACATTGTACTTTACATTCTAACCAACTTTATTTCAGACCATCAGTCCAATAGCTATCATAACCAGGTAACCAACGTTATCCCTCAATCATATATATATATATATATAGTATAAATATGATTTATATATTATATTATATATTTATATATATGAATATATAATATTATCAGTATAGTATAAAGTAGTATTATATATATATAGTATATATATAGTATATATTAGATAATAGTATACTAGTATATATATATAGTACGTTATATATACTCTTTAGTTTTCTTCTTCTGGAGTCGGGTAGTCGGTAATTTTCAAAAGTTGAGTCGGAGTCGGGTGTAGTCGGGTAAATGTGAAGAGGTGGAGTCTGGAGTAAGGAGTGTTGGAAATTCTGAAGCAGACTCCATAACCCCTTGCGTGTTTCACCAGCCATGATGACAGCTTACGTAGTTGCCTTAACCTGCAAGAATATAAGTTAATTTCTTCTCATATTTGCAGCACTGTACTACTTTTGGGTAACATTCAATGTAAAAGGTTGTTATATAATGAATTTCAATGTTCTAAAATGAATGCTAAACTAATTTTCAATAAGTTTTGGTGTTCGTTGCTGTGATGTACTCTACCTTCCCCTTGGTCAGACCGAAAGAGCGGCAATGATATTTCATCTGAATTGTCCAACAGGTAGCAATAACAAAAAGAATGGAAGAAAGTATTTCGCAGACACAATGTGTCTGAGCCCCATTTCCAATCAGAAATGAATCTGATTACATTTGATTATTTGATTTAAATCTCGCAAAGTGCGAAGCTGAAACTGCGTTTCCTTGGAACTATATTTCATATTATCTTCCTATTTCTCTATCAACAGTAAGATTTCGGAGTTCGAGATCAACCAGTAATTTCTTTTCCCATTTTACCGTCTGCGGTTTACTTTCATTAGGTAATATGACGAGTCGTGTTGTAAAACTTGACGTTGTACAAAGCTTTTGACAAGGGTTGCATGTGTTGGTGTTCTTTTCCTCCTTTCCTTGACTTTATTTAGCAAAGTTAAGCTTTCTCTCAATTCATTTCATATCGGCAGATTTCGATAGATACATTTCTTCGGTCGATGTCAATAGTTGCGTTCTTAATGATTCTGCTGTCTCTACTACCATATTTCTACTCTTTGTTAATGACTTTCTTAGCTAACCTTCTAAGCTTATAGCTGGAAATCTAATTATTCTACCCGTTTAAAATCTGCTGCCACTTTTGCATCTAGAGTGTTTCTATTTTCGATTTTGCTCTTCCCAATCTGAATAGGGTTTCCCGGTGAGGTTGCTTCAGGTTTGTGAAATTCAACTTTTAAAACTTCAACTTTTGCAAACCTCCTACTCAAAAATACCTCCCAGTTTTACTATATCTTTACCCTATCATCTCCCCTGCGGCCAACATAAATATCTTTGATCTCAACACAAAACAAAAATTATTTAGGAAATTCACTTCACAATGGCCATAAGTAGCTTCAAATAATTTCAGAAATCTGTTTAGACTGCGAGATTTTTTTTCCTCCTCATGTTACTCCAACTATACACGGGTCTCATTATCCTTTGTATGATTGCTGGTCTCGCTTCAGTTTTGACTCTTGCTTAAACTCTTTTGTGGATAAGATGGTCTTACATTTTACGTTTGGCTTAAATCACTGTGGATTTGTTTTCTTTTTTCTTTTATTTATTTACTTATTTATTTAACCCCTCTTAACTGAATTATTTCCCCAGGAGAAGTAATATATATATATATATATATATATATATATATATATATATAAATTATATATATATATATATAATTATTAGTATAATAATAGGAGATTATAGATAATATATATATATATAGCGGGTATATTATATATATAAATATATATATATATATATATATATATATATATATAATATATATATATATATATATATAATATATATATATATATATATATATATATATAAAATATGATCTATATAATATATAAATTATGCGCTGCTGTCAAAGAAAGAAAGTAATATGTAAATATATAGGTATATAAAAATCAGAATAAATATATATATATTATAGTATTAAGTAATAATATATATAGTATTGATAATAGTAATATATTAGAGGCTATATATCAATAGCTGGGCATGCGCAACGATTCGGGCTATGTCGCCTAATCGGTCTACGACCGCACTATCGAGATTGTTCATAGCCCGGTATAGTCGTAGCCGAAATTCTCTTTCTTCTTAGAATAGTCGGACAAGCCAAAACGACGGCCTGGGCATTTTTTTCGCGGCGCTATCGTTCGGCTATCGAAGTTCTTTTGTTTTAAATTAATTAAGTTGACCCTAACTTCGTTCTCCCTGATGACAAGTCACTTTCGAAACGGGTTTTATATTGGTGAAAAAGGCGTGGCATGTAGGGTGATAAGTGTGTAATAATATTTCAGTCTTAGTTCATCTAATACGAATAAGGAAATGTTAGAAAGCTAAAAGAAGGAAAAGTGGCAACCTGTTTTTTAATACAGCGCATTTATCTGCAAAATTCTTTGTGATTCTAGTCATGTATTTTTTATTAATTAGTGTAATTATTATGAGAAAACTACGCAAGTTCAGTAATGAATATCTTGACATTGCTAATTTACTGATTAGTATTTACTAGTTTTAAAATTATTAATTACTATAAAATATTATTAGATATGATCAGCCAATTAAAATTTTTGTAGGATTAATATTGAGTATATATATAGTAATATAGTAAATCATATTTATATATATCATATATAGTATATAGATATAATATAATTATATATATATTTAGTTATTATAGTAGTATATTTCTTTTATAAGCGTCTATAATTATATTATATATAAATATATATATAAGGTATTGATTATGATTTATTATTTTCGATTTCTCACTCGAAATTTGAAGCAAATGATGACTCAACCTTCTTCCATATTGGATTAGGTAGATAAAATATTAAATTCATTAAGTCGAAGTTTTTTGACTAGGACCAGAGGTGTTTTTTCTGGATAGACATCTGTCACCGCTGCCAGTAGTGTAGCTTAAGGAGCAGCCTCCCCATTTTAAAATGAAGCTGTGTACACTGGACAGCCAAGATCCTTTACTTGGATCCTTCAACTCGTAACCCTGGGATTGTGAGAGGTACGAGGGATCCTGGAAACCATGGCCAAGAGGCAACGTAGTGATGCCGTCAAAGAGTTGAAAAGGCTATTTGCTCACGTCTGAAAGTAAGAAACTCTGCGCGTCATGACTATAGTAAAGACTGACAATGACAAAAGCTAAGAGAGCATAGTATAGGAGTAAAGACTATCAGAGTAACGCAAACTTAAATCTTAATAAAACTCTAGTAAATTATACTTTGAATTTTTTCATGATCGAACATCTTAAATTATAAATGCACAGTAGTCAAATTAAAAAAATTAAAAAAATTGATTTTTTCAGTTTTCATCTTGAAAAAATTTTGAGGGACTGATAGAAGTATTGGCGGTGTCACTCTAGAACCATTCACACTGGTGTGCAATGTAAACATCCTGCCTGCAAAAAGGATGAAGGCTTCCTACAGCACCCCAACAAGGTCCACTCTCAAGCAGCATTACATTACTGTAAGTTCAAATAATTAGTGTATAAATAATTAGATAAATCACAACAACTAACTGGTGTTGCTAGTTAAATTTAGTTATCAAGAATTTTAAAACATCGCTCTGTTATAAAGTCTTGATACTTTAACAAATGTTATCAAAGAAAATAAAAAAAGTTGTAATTAAAGTTGTTTATTTTATATACCAGATGTTCTTTCAAAGGTCCTTACTCCTGCACCTCTCTGCAGCCATTGAAGGCTAGCAAGCGCGGGATCAGCTCCAGTCAAGGGAAGTGAAGTCCGCAAAGCGTCAATTCTCTGGATGAGAGCTCAGGTCAAAGTTCAGCAGCAAGAGCAAACGAAGGATTACAGCCAGTCTACAGAAACATTAATCAGAAAACATATAATATTATTATTTTTAATTGTAACTCAATTTTTTAACTTACAACTAACGACTTAGCGTCTATCACGTTTTAAACAATATCTTTATAAAACAATTTAAAATATATTGCATTATTAATTTGATAACATTTCATCATGCCGGCTTTCAGAGCTTTCACTGTTGCCACTGGATTTAGCTGATAATCCTTACACGAAGGAGATGTTTACCTCATTAATCCCGAGTTTCATCCCACCTCAAAGAGGACTTTGAGCAGGTGATAATGAAAAGCTGATTGCAAAAGGGGAAGACCCCTTCGACCTGATCATAAGCAAACCCTCCAAACAGAAAGGTTGGTCACACTACAGCCTGACAATTTGGACGCCCCCAATAGCGTCCTCTTGCAATGACAGTTCCACGGATTTGACGGGTCAACCTCAAAAGTGCCTATGTCAACATTGCGTCAGGGAGGGTGAAGGTAAGAAAATTAAATAAGTTATAAAATTTTTGTGCATTTTTATACTTTGACACATAACCATTACTATTAGGTTGTAAATATTATTTAATTACAGATATACAAACAATAATAAATGATTGTCCTTTAGAAGGCAACTCACCAGGTTACTTAGGCGGAAACTATCACAGGAGATTCATCATGATTTAGCATCCACGTAAGTGTGAAGGCCACCACCTACGCGACAATAGGCACCAACTACGTGGCAGCCTTCAACGCCTTTGGTAAGTCCAACCAGGACCAGGAGAACCTTTCTATGGACCCTGATTATCCTGACTTGGAGATTGTGGATTTCCAGGAGCTCCTGAGGGCTGAGGTTGACAACCCAAGTCTGCCGCTTCAACACCGCTGCAGGTACTTAGAATTCGCCAGAAAACTGTGCTAAATCTGACTAATATAGTATAATAATATTATTAGTAATAATATTTAACAAATAAACATAGATAGATTTTTCAAATAATCTGTTGAATTTCGTGAATAGAATTATCTTGATTGTTTCAGTGCTCACACACTCAGTCTGTTGGCGCGACAACAATGTGAGTGGATATACAGCTGGAGCAGGGTGCTCACAGTGGAGATGGACCATAGCTAAAGATCCAGGCCCCTGGTAACTTACAGAACAGGGCCGCCTCAGTGGTGGCCACACCAGATCAAGATTGTCGCCAAAAAAAAAACTGAAGACTCCTTGGTGACAAGGTAGTAGTAGTTACTATTTATTAAAAAAAGAAATCTAGCGTAAGAAATTGTTTGCCGAGATTAAATTATAGACTAAGTTCATTTTATAAGTGTTGATATTTATATAATTAATATTTATTTCTGCAGATGGATATCCTATACAAGATAGTGGATGGTCCTCTGGAGGTTTTATAGGG
Organism: Trachelipus rathkii; assembly: GCA_015478945.1. Lineage (NCBI taxonomy): Eukaryota > Metazoa > Arthropoda > Malacostraca > Isopoda > Trachelipodidae > Trachelipus > Trachelipus rathkii. The sequence goes on from JABUQX010038837.1 coordinate 14,304, forward strand.
TCGAAAAACACAAATGGATGCTCATAAACACCACCTCATAACCAGCCCTAAGAGAGGTCCCTTCACAGAGGTAGAGCCGTCAGGTAAATTAAAGTATTTTTAAGTGCAATTGCTCTTTTAATACATTTTATTTATAATTTTAATAAAGTAATTAAATTAATAAATCCCTCACTAAGCCCAAACCCTCCACCCATGTGGTGCCTTTATCTTCTATATCTTTATCTGCTTGCCAACACCTGCATTGGCGGCAGGAGGATTAATAACATGTTCTCTATCCACCCTTTTTTCCGGTCGTCCGACAGGCAAACCACTCTCACATGTGCTCTATACACTTCTAAACCAATATGTGTCTCCACCTTCTCCAACATGTCCAATACCATCTTACAAAATCCCCAATCAAAGTTTGGCAGTCTTTTCCCTTACCCCAGCAAGACACCTTCAATGAAAACCGTCTCATCTATCCATCTCCTAATGCCAAGAATCCACGTCAGATTGCTCCATCTGTCAAACCCCACTCTGATCTATCGCCCTATGTAGTTCCAACAGATTACGTCGCTCTCGGTGCTGCACCGGGATTTTTATTAATAATCAATTCTATGCCTTACGTAACTAAGGCAATATATAAATTTTCACACTTCAGCTCATGAACGAGTAACACATCTGTCATGCAGCCTGTGGAGCATGCTTGACACATATC
>JABUQX010038837.1:20000-22742 GCA_015478945.1 Trachelipus rathkii
AAGAGAAATGTAATCTCTTCTTGCATTTTCTTTTTCCATAGGGAAAATTCTGTCAAAGAAATAAATTTGAAAATAATTGAATATATATATATTATATATATGTATTTTTATAGCAAGATCTGTATACTGATATATACTATATATATATATATATATATATATATATATATATATATATATATATATATTATATATATATATATATATATATATATATATATATATATATATATATATATATATATACATATATATATATATATATATATATATATATATATATATATATATGTATCTAAACAGGTACCGTCCGCGGAACCTGGTTTCGATACATACCCATATATATATATATCTTTTTATATATATATATATATATATATATATATATATATATATATATATATATATATATATAAATATGTATATATATATATATATATATATATATATATATATATATATATATATATATATATATATATATATATATATATATATATATATATATATATATATATATATATATATATATATATATATATATATATATATATATATATATATATATATATATATCTCTCTCTATACAAGTAAAAAGTTACCTTCACGGACATCACGGAGATTTCTTATGTTACAAACTACGAGCACAAAATAATCCGAAATGGCTTAGAGCAGGACTGACGTAGCGCGGAACAGCAATTCGTTGCAAAATTAAAAAGAAAGAAATTGTTAAATATAATAATAATGCTACGAAAAGTCTTAACGGCTCATGAAATTATGCTTCGCTTCCTTCACTAGAAATAGAGAAACACTATCGATAATTTTGATTATCGATGCATCGATAACATTCATATTTTTACAATAATCGATAATTTTTACGATTTATCAACGATTCGATATTTTCCATATATATATATATATATATATGCTACTATATATATATATATATATATATATATATATTATATATATATATATATATATATATATATATATATATATATATATATATATATATATATATAAATAGGACCTTAAGTAAACCACGTAGCGGAAAATAATTTATGCTATATAGTTGATAATAAATGCATTTTAAGATTCTGAATTTACAATAATATTAACGAAATGTAAAAAGAAATATTTTTTTGTTTTTTTTTTTAGCTACGCTGACTTATGAAATATATAAACATTGATGTATAGGTATATATATATATATATATATATATATATATATATATATATATATATATATATATATATATATATATGGTCAGATTTTTGTACTCACATTAATATGCGCTACTAGAACAACTCCACACAGGTAAACAATTCTATATTTTGGAATCAATAGGAGAAAGAATTTAAGGATGGGATTACTTTTCTTTTTTTCTTTTTATTGTCAGAAAAGACAAAAAATTTATTTCTACCATTTATGGAGAAGACCGAGCCGACTTGGGGACAGAGGGGACAGAATTCCCAGTGGTCGCCAAGGTAGAGAATGACTCACCTGGTTACCCTATGGGTATTCCTTTAGTTAAAAAAAAAGAATAATTTTACTTCCAAAAACACTTGGTATTACTTTAACTAAAGGAATACCATGAGATCAACACAAAAGATGGCAGAGTCGAGGTCTCCCGGTTTGGACTCGTCCCCGTCTGTAATATTTTTTAATTTTCGACAATAAAAAAAAAGTTAAATCCAAATAGCAAAATTTTCCATGATTAAATATGGTATTTTACTGCAGGAACATAGTTGTGAGCTGTCATGATATGTATATATATATATATATATATATATATATATATATATATATATATATATATATATATATATATATATATATATATATATATATATATATATATATATATATATATATATATATATATATATATATATATATATATATATATATATATATATATATATATATATATATATATATATATATATAATTGATTTTGAAAATAAATCAATTTGAAGCTCAAAAAATAAAAAAAGTAAGTTCTTTTTATAGCAAATCAAATTTTTAATTTTTCTTTACCTAAAATAAAAAATCATTACCAACCATTCCTATATATATATATGTAACCTTAACATATATATAAATATATGCTAGTTACATGGCAATATATATATATATACTATATATATATATATATATATATATATATATAATAATAATAATATATAATATATATATAAAGAAACTTGCCTTATAGAAACGATGTCAATATATATATATATATACATACTATCTATATATACCTCTTTATATATATATATATATATATATATATATATATATATATATATATATATACACTATATATATATATATATACGTATATACATCTATATATATATATATACCTTTACTCTACTATATATCCATATATATATATACTCTCTCTCTCCATATCTCTCTCTCTATATATATATATATATATATATATATATATATATATATATATATGACCTTTTCTGTTTTACGACTCCGTCAGTATTGGAATGGTTGGTAATGATTTTTTATTTTAGGTAAAGAAAAATAAAAAATGTGATTTGCTATAAAAAGAACTTTCTTTTTTTATTTTTTGAGCTTCAAATTGATTTATTTTCAAATTCATTTTATTTAATTTTTTAGTTTATTTCGACGTAAATATTTATTATTTGTGTCCACAATAAGTGTTGTATATATATATATATATATATATATATATATATATATATATATATATATAT
>JABUQX010038838.1:0-12500 GCA_015478945.1 Trachelipus rathkii
ATATTTATTATATTAATTTATTATATTAATTAATTAATATTTATTATTATTATTATTATATTATATATTATTATTATACATATATATGTAAATATATATATTTAATGATTATTATTTATATTATTATTATTATTTAATTATTATTAATTTATTTATTAATTATATTATTATTATATATTAATTTTATTATTATTTATTTCTTTATATAATATATTATTAATTATTTATAATATTATTTATTATTATATTATTATTAATTAAATTTAGTGTCATTTGTATGAATATGGGAGAATATTAATTAATATAATCTAATATTATGATTATATCATTATTATTATTAGTCTATTATTACTTGATTTAATTGAGATATTATTATACTTATGATTTGTTATTATCTATTAGATTAGTTAAGTTATTATTATGTTATTTATAATACCTCATATTATATTATTATTATCATATTTATATTTAATTTGATTATATGATTATTTGTAGAATTATTAATATTATTTTATTAGTTATTATTATTTAATTATTGGGATTACTTATTGTTTTATTGAATGTATTAATTAAATTAATTACATTATTATTATTATGTATTAAATTATTATTATTAGTGGTATTATTATTTTATGTAGTTAGTTATATATATTCATTCATTATTACTCTCATTATTCATTATTATGTGATTATGTTATTAATCTATTATCATTATTCATGTATTAATGTATTATTATTATTCTTAAATATATTCTATCTGTAATAGTGTATGGAATATCCCTCATCAAGCTCCAACAATAGTCGCCCATCATATTGATATCCCTCAAGTAGATACGGTACCATATCTATTATTTCATTATTAATTGTATTCTATCTATTTGTTTCATCATATGAGATCTTATTCATGAGATTCAATTTAGTAAATGTATTAAGTTTAGTGTTCATATAATCTTATTATTATTCCATTGACTTATTCAATTTATTATCAACTTATTATTATTAATTCATTAATTCAATCTCTAATGATTTATCTGAGTATTATTAATTATTAATTATTTAATTTATTACTAATTTAGGATGAAATGTCATAATGAGATTATATATATTAGTTATATATTTATTATTGCATTACACTTATTTATTACTGCTGATTTTCTCTAATGCTTTAGGCTATTGATATCAAAACATTAGATATATCTTTGTCACGCCAGTCCTTGTACAATGTAACTGTCTGTTTTCTCTCCGCGATCTCTGTTCTCTCTCACAGTATCACATAAAATAATAATAATAATAATTAATTTAATATATATTATTAATTAATCAACATCTATATCTATCCAATAATAACTCTAGATAAAATAAATAAAAGTCAATAATAATTATTTAATAATACATAACTAATAACTCATACTATGATCCATATATCTAATCAATAATAATAATATATAACTCAATAATAAAGAATATGCTTTGACTAAAAGAAAGAAAATGGGATGACAGTCACCAATAATACCCAAATAATAATAATAATAATAATCAAACTGGAGAGATTATAATAAGTGAAGTAGTAATACATAATAGGATTAATATATAAGTTAATGAATAATAATAGCTAATGAACCAAATAATTAACTACACATCAAAAATATATATCAATAACTAATACACAAAGCCTAATATTTGCAATAATTACTATTGTCAATAATGTTTTAATAATAATAATAATTTTATTAACTTAATAATAATAATCAAAGAATAATAATAATAATTTATACACGACAATAATGATAATGAATATATATCGGAAAGATCAATATTATCATCACACATACAAATAATCACATAATATTAATGAGATATACATACAGAGATAAGCTTCTTTTCCACAATAATAATATATTAAGTTAATTACATTTACATATAAACATCAGAAAATAAAAGAGGCTTACCATTATAATGTATCGTACTCGAGAGGAGGTAATAATTTTAGAATTTTAAGACATAAGCGTAATATCTTCCTTCTGTACAAGTAGTTCACACGAGAGTGATCTGTATGTTTGTATTTAAAAACCGTTTTTTCTATATATTAACTTGGCGTCAAAGGCCTTGCCTCGAGAGAATAGAGTCACACAATTCAGTTTGTATATAAGTTGTTCTTCCATACTCATAGATAGGACATCACATACACAGTTAGTGTCTGTCCCCTCTGAAACTACGGTTGTTAATCTGTCCTCAATAGCACAAGGAAGCAGGTAATATTTGGGTGTACTAGTACCTTTTGATTTGCGGAGCGTGTTCAGAAATCTAGATAAATGGTATTACACCTATTTGAAGATGGAGATCGAAGTGTTGCGAGAGAGAAAGTTAGTTATCAACACACTAGTCACACAGATGAACACATGTTAAGTTATAATCTCATGAAATATTGCTATTGCTGCTTCTTCTTCAATTACTTAGCGTCTTGATGATCTGCATTACTGGGAGCATCGTGGCGTCTGGATATCACTGAGGGGCTATTTCTTCGAATTGGCCCATTCAACGAGATAGGACGCGTGAGTTGTACTCACTACTAGTATAGTAAACTAGGAAGCATACCTATAGTTATGCCTATGGTTATGTGTTAACTATCTAAATCTAACTATATTATATTATATACTAACTATATTATATATATATATATACACACTAATATATCAATAAATAAACTGCATACTTTAGGTAAGACTATGTTACATATTAACTAACTAGTATCTCGTCACTTACACTTATACTATATAATGTACTATACATCTACTACTGTGAGTATTACTGTGAGTAACCACGTTCCACATAATGATCTATAATGTCATCAGTTACAAGAGTCACTCACCTGAACAATTATTCTATTGCTAATATTACTATAACAAGTACAGTGAGACTCTCTATACATATCATATTAATCACTGATGACTGAGTAATAACTGTAATAGTCGTCCCCCTAGCAAGCTCTGCTTTATATTACTATTGAGTTTAGTATAATAAATTAGTATACTCTATTATGAGTGTACGCGGGACATTTAAGGATCAGCGGAGCATAGTCCGAACTCCTTTATTATATCTCCTCCATATGTAAAACACGTAATCTACTCAAAAATACACCAACCTCAAGTCATCTCAGGCATATATGACACCCTATAGTAATAATATATAATACCACACTCCTATTCATTTAATATAACAAAGAAATACTGTGAGTGTATTATAATAATTACCATGATTATACTTATATAATCCTCACTCACCTCATGTGGTTTATAAAACTAATTAATGTTAACTATAGCTTCAACAATACACATAATACAACTAGAGAAATAACCTAAATTATCAACACTGTAAAATATAACTTGTAATTTATAACCAATATAAGTAATTATTGTAATACTGTGGATCACTTATCACAATAACACACATATCACATACCTTGTATTGTTTTAAAACAGTAGACACATAGAACAAATTAAATAATCAAATAACTAAAATACAAGTAGATTACATCAAATAATAAAGGAATCACACTGGCGAGCACTACACTCCAATTTTATTAATAACACTACGCATTATATTAACCTCTGAACGCTCTGAGTGCTATTATTATCTATATGCTTATGCTTAGTCATAGTAGAAGTATCATTGAGCTACGCAATAACATGGTAACGTGTTTTCTCACCATACTCATGGGTTAGCCTGATTGTATGGACTCGAATATCGGTTTCCATCTTACTGAGAATTTATCATGTCTAATTAGCTTTATATAGCGCCATTATTATTAGCAAAGCATTCGGGTGAGCTTATGTCATTCTATAATATGTGTATTGCATTCGCACAGAATATAACGGAACTTGTTAATTTCACCGTGCCAAAATCCGAGAATATTCACTTTATGAATCAACGTGATCACCATTTGTTTTCTATAACCTGAGTAGGGACTATAAACTATAAGATATTAGACACATAGTTCTTTTAAGTCTTACACTCATCTTAAAAAATGGCCTTTAATTCCATATTATAATTGATAAAAAAATTTTGATACAAATCTCTTCAATAAATCTTATATTTAAGGTGTCTTGCAATAAATTTAAGCTATTTTAATTTATGTGAACATAAAAGTGGGCATTACCTTATAAAATGGATAATATTTTAGATACACTGAGAAACTTTTTAGAATAATATCAATGCTAATTTACGTCCGTAGAATTATTAGTCGAAGTGAGAACATTTATTTAACTCGGTGTAATCTTATTACCGATAATAATTCGGCTCTATTCATATAATTTATCTTAATTATATTAATACTATTTATACATATTATAATAATTAAATATAATATATATTATTATATAATTATAAATATATTTAATCAAATAATATTTATCTTATCAACTATATTTTTGGCTTTTATTTTATTATTTCAACTTTAATTAAAATCATATTCTGAATATATTTAAATTTTAATTATCAATCAAATCGATACTATTATTCTTATATATATATATTATATTTTTTATATTTATATTTAATAATATATAATCTTATTTTATTCTTATTATAATTCTAATTATATTATTATTATATATTTATTCTTACTATTACTATCTTATTATTTGAGTTAAAATATATGTCAGATATAATCAATATACAATTAATCAGTAAATCATGTTGGTGCTTCTGATATCCTTACTAGACTCTATTGGATAAGAGATTGTCTTTAGCATGACTAGTTTCTTAACCAAGTGAGATATATATAAACAATCTTTAGTTAATCCACCGGTGAGAGTAGAATACTCTCATACCTAATTAAAATTTTTAGAGGGTAAATTTGTATGCAGATAAGATCTCTTCATTATTTATTTTATATAGCTATGAGTACATATATAGAGTTATTTCATTAATACTGGTATTTATTTAGATATGTCTAAAGAGATATGGTTATCTCCTGGTCTAGCAAAGTTATATTTAGTGATATTTCACTTAATTATATATTAAATTTATTGAAATAATAAATGAAGTAAATTTTTGCAATAATAATTTTTACAAATTATAAATACAAAAAATTAATTATAATTATTAAAGCAGTAGGTTACGATAAATTTATCTTATTTTTTAAAAATAGAAGAACGGTAGTATTCCTTGCTGTAAATGTTATAGCCTAATAATTAAAGCATAATACGAGAAAATGTTCTTATTATATGTGTTTTCTGTAATTCTCACTCACATACAGCCAACTCTGAGTATATATATAACTATATGATGACTTACCATTAAATTTAATTACGTTCTTTAACAAAAAATCGAAAAATAACCAAACCAGGAATAAACTAATCGTATTCATCTCATATAGCATGACATGTTTTATTTATCCCAATTGAATATGTACATATATAACTCAAGTTATAAACAGCTACTAATAAAATTATTAAGCGGATAAACCACTTATAATATGTGAAAATGGTGGTACAATAGATAATTTTTTTGGAATAGCCAACCATTTATTTTACCACTGTTGAAAATAAATTATATCATTATGAATCAAGGGGTGCTTAAAATTTACTAGATATACATATATAATAAATTAATTATTATTACAGGCACTGGAAATTTGTTCAAAAATGATAAAAACAATTCTATTAAAACTTTCTTTTAAAATATATGTAATCTTATATATTTTGTATCCTAAATGTCAACTAGAGTCGCAAGAGAGAGACCTAAGAAAACTGAGATCCAGCTTACACACTATTAAATTTGTGGAGGTGGCATTTTCACTAACGGCTTCTCATCATAATGATAACTCGGCACATTTATACATTGTAGGCTTTGAACTACATTCTCACACGTTGAGACTGGTTCATTAGAAAGTTCGGCGACGACTTTTTGGAACTTCACCGAATATAATTTATCTTAATAATACTCAATGGCAGATTTAGTATATAGCGATCGGTCTATGAGCCAATATGGTATGAGGTTATCTCGGAGAGATGTACTATTATGTTACCAACTAGATAACCACACCCCTATTACCGAAACTGAGCAATCGCTTAATGAGGATAGATCACATTACATAAGTGGTGAGTGCTTACTCGCATGCCCATATGTGAAGTTTATTTGTGTTGATTGCTATTTCTGAGCAATCCAGATCTAAATTTATCCTCCACCTCTGATGTGTTGAGCATCTCCTCATTTATTCCTTATCACTACACCTCTAAGTTCGCACTTTCTGCTCTGTACATACATGCAAGCAACTACCAATTCTCATTTTTGTTTCCAAAGCTGATCCTGCAATATCTCATAATAATCTTTTTCACTCGTATTAAGACACCAATATTCAGGGGTAGGGGGCGGTGACATCTCTATGCGGGAAAGATATTTATGTTATGAGTATTTTGGAGTCTTTTTCAAGAGTCTTTATTAAATTTTCAGGCTAATCTATTACCCCGCTATCACGTCTTAAATTGGATAAAAAACTCTTAATATTAAACGTTAATTTGGTTTAGTCAGTGATGGTAACACACACATAGACTCCTATTTCAATGTCCTTTCTCTTATATCTTTTACTATAGCAATTAGATAATTATTCTGAATTAATTATTATTATCTTATTTTATTTATCTGCTTTTTTAATTTAATTATAATAATTTATCTAATATTCTATAATTTTTTACTATTTTGTTTTTTTTTTATTATATTATTATTTATCGTTTATCTAGGAACAACTTTTTACGATATGCATAGAATCTTTGAGTAAATCCAGAAAAGATTGACAGAACCAAAATATGATCCAAATTCGAAGATCCCCCGGCATAGCTCCTATCAAAACCTTAACCTATAGAGGCCAGAAAATTAGTAAAGTTGTGAAGCGTTCTGTAGTTGGAGCTGGACGCGGATAAAATTTTTTTGCGCGGACAAAATGAGTGGGAGCTGGGAAAAAGGTGCTTCGGAGCTGCCATTACATGAATTGATATGCATATTAATTGTGCCTTGGGAGCGTTAGAACCGTCAGCTACATTTAAATAAATTGTTGGCACTGATACTAACACACACTACCCTTTCGATGAGAAGAGAGAATTCTTCATAATTTTTCCGATCACTCAGTCCACCTAATAAACGAACTGCATTTCGAAATTAAGAGGGTTACTTTTACATCACTCAATTAGTGCCGCAAGACACTGTTGACAGTACGGTTACATGGTCAAAAGAGTCGCACTACACTTACATAAAAGTAATGTACGAATGAATTGTATAGATTTCATATAATAACCAATAGCTTTATATTCACATCTTGCAAATTTAAGAAACAAAATTAAAAAAAATTCTTTAACCTCGTGCTTCTCATTTTGATGTGCTTATCACATTTATACCATAAATAAACACTCAGGTATATTAATTACTAGGCCGATATTCCACGCTAGTTTGCTACAGTCTCTCTAATTATCCATAAGTTATTAATATTATATTAATTACTATATATATATGACACCATTATAAGCAAAATCTATTTATATATATTAATATTATAATATGAATAATATTTATCATATTATTATATTAATAAATAAAAATATATATATTAATTAGAATATATATATATATATATTATTAATATGTGAAACCTTCTAAACATATATATTATATATGTCATCTTAGCAGTTTTCTGTCCATATTAACATACATACATTTAATTAAAGCTATTGATTAATATTAATTATCTTAATCTTACATCCTATGCAAAATTTATATGATGATATATCTCATTAATATATATATATATATATATAATATAATAATTATATAATATATCATCAAATATACTATATATATAAATACATATATAACTATTAATATATATATAATATAATACTATATACATATACATTATATACCGCGTAATATATATATATATTAATATATAATATATATTCTATATATAATATTCTAATCTCTATTCTATATTCCGATATATTAGGGTATGAAACCTAAAGCATTATTATATTTTTTTAATTTATTATTCACACTAACACGAATATGTGAGAATCGAAAAAACCATTTCACTTCTTTTATAATATTTATAACTGAGGAGAGAATTATCCTAAAACTTGGAAAGTTATTGATTATTAATATATCTAGGCACCTAAAGGTTCATAAAAAACTTAATATCTACAAATAATTTTGTATATTTAAAGAACTTTAATATATCTTTCATTACTGGAAGGTCAATTTTTGACCCCCTGTCCCATTTTGATAAACTTTTCGGTTATATAATAATATTTAAGTGATGGGGACGATTAATCGTCTTTTCATGAATCGGTATATTATTTTCTGATTAGTCCCCGTTTCGCAATAGGTGTCGGTTATTCTGGAGATTAATGAACAAAAAGAATTTTGAATAATATTAAACTCAATAATAGATAATAAAATATAATATAATTACTAATAATACAAAATTGTTTTCATATTTATATAATATAGATATAAGTATTTACTATATAGTAGAGAATATATATATATAATATAATAATAATTATATATATATATATATTAATAATATTATATTCCTACATTTTGCTTATGTATGTTGACATTCCAGAATGAACACTTAATATGATGATTATATCGCTACTTTCTGATATTATGTACGTTCATATCCACTCATATGACACACTCATCCTCTCAGACTAACATATCATCATACATCAATACCCTCTTATCTAGACAACATCTTACAGACATCCTTATCTCACTTATATTCTACTAGTAGGGAAAAAAAATTGTGCCACAATCGTTATGTCACTGCGTGTCTAGTAAGAAAGGCGACTAAGTAGACGGTGGTAGTTGGTTTGAGGCTGGCTACTACCACTTATCTTTTGCCAGGAATGCTAATGCATGCCTCGGTAGAAGGTCGTGATCGCATGTAAGCGCCCTTTATCTCATTATGGCGAAAATGTTATGAATTGTATTCTGTATATTGAATGTCAGAGGAATTAAATGTTTGATGGATGATGATGGTAGACGAGGTGATGGATGTAATTAGAAGGGGTATTTATTTGATTTTTGCATTATTCGGATTTATTATTCATAACGGAAACGTGAAATATGGTGTGGTTTGATGGTGTTAGAAATGTGTTTGTGTTGCTGGTGGAAAGGAATGAGATGGGATATATAAGGATTTTGCTATAATTCTGAATGAGTGAGTTGTGGTAGAGTGCTATGATAGCTTTTGTGTGTGTGAGTACTATAAGTCTAAAGGTTAAATTTAAGTTTGATAAATAGGTCAAAATTTGTGTGGTCTATGCGACATATGATCCATCTCGAGGGTATAATGTGAAAAGAAGTACGCATTTTCTAGGGATATATACCTATAGATGTTTGGATATGGGGGGAATAGAGAGACCTCAGTTCATTATTGCCACATTATCTAGCCCATGTCAAGATTTTTTTTATCGTTGTCACCATATACCAACTCACCGGGCAAGATGACACTATTCTCAAGGAGGGGTGAGAACTCTCAAAGTTCACACCTCTAGCATAGCAATAATTACGCTCACAATATGAGCAACAGACGCAGGCTTTAAATAAGTTGAGGAGATTTAATTAAGTAGAAACAGAAGATGGAAGAGAATCTCCACAAAACAGAGGTGGTGGGGAAAGAAGAAGCAAGTCACAATAGCAAAACTTAGTCCTTGGAGTTATACCATTCAACACATAACTTCTGGCAGATACAGCACGCTATTGTGCTACGTAAAGGCGTCGTAAAGGTTGTGGTACGTGAGTGGAAAGTTCCCCCCTCGAGCACTTGCCGTGTCCGGTACTAATAGGATAGGGACAAATAAGCACCAACATTAGCCGTACGCAAGAATGAGGTCAAGTGTAACTGGAAAGTGCAGAATAGTTTAAAGCCCTTTTTTCTTTTAACTCGGACCCCGGTCCAAAACCGGGTAAACCCAGAGCCCCACAAGATTATGAGAGCAGTACTCCATACATGGGCGATGAGACCTTTGTATAGCGGAAGCAACTGAGTAAAGGAGGAAAGTCTCACAGTCTACAACCAGAACTTTTTAGTTCTATTTATGAAGGCCCCGCCACTAGCAACCGCTTGGTGATTGTAGGTTCCCACGACTAATTTTTTTGTTCATTGTTAAGAGCCAAGGATGCTTTTATATTTGTCAACAGTGAGAGAAACTAGAACAGATAACACCGTACGAATAAGCGACAGAGAAGTTAGATAGGTATTTTTGGAGAATGGAAGAATATTGATAAAAGTTGGTTTTAAAGAAATTGGATTTCACTGAAAGTTATTCTCTATATCCACAGCGGAAAAATCGGAAAGATTTAAACGAGAGGCAATTCCAGAAGTAAAAGTGGGAAGTAGAATGATATGAGTTAAAGTATAATGAAGGGTCGATGATCATCGAATACGTATGTGGATAGAGTTTAACGACGGTGTCAGGTGAGAAGATCATTAAATGAAAAGTGGATATAAAGTAAGGAGAATAAGACTGTAAACCGCTGAGGCACACCCACTATTGACAGAAAAGAAGAAGAAGTAGCCTCATCAACAACAGCCGATATTGGAGCGTTTGAAAGAATGAGCTAGATATACGTAAGCAAAGAGACGAGGGGAAAACTCAAAGGAGGGGAGCTTTGAGGGCAGTGACGCGTGCCATCTCCGGTCAAATGCTTTGGATATGTTCATAGCGCCCACTACCCAAGTATCCCCGTAGTTCCTAAGAGCGCAAAAACCATAAATCGTTAGATAGGTAAACTATATATCACCAGGTAGCTTCATCGTGACAACAAAGTAAGCCGTACTTTCGAGTCGGAGTGAGTTTTCCAAATGATCTTATACCAAGAATGAATTGACACCTAGATGCACTTCTAACAATGATGCTTATGATTGAATACAAGGTCAGGCTTACAGGTTGCTGATACGTTAAAAGGTACTAAGGTAGCGGAGCTCCTTTTCGTAGTAATTAAGGTGTACATGGAGGAGAGCTTCCACACTGGAGCGAGGGAACAGATGCTAGTATTTGAGACATAAGCAATATAGTTGAGCGATGGTGGCCAACAGATTAGCCTTTTCAGTTGGAGAATTAGTCAACAACAATGATCAGATCGATAAGAGTTGAGGAACGGCGATTTAACAGAGTTGCTAAAGATTGAAAGATTGTCAAGTAGGAGAAACCAAGGAGTTACGCACTTATCCTTTGAATGAAAGCCAGCTGTTGCTCTGTCGAGAAGAACGTATCCTGCAACGATTTCTAGCTGAATGAAAATGTAGCGAGAAGTGATATGGAATACGATGAATTTTTATTCCCACACCGATTAGTGACATGTCCTCTAGCCGAATGGCCAGAGAAAAGCACGATCGAACCATGGATTATGAGGAAAGGAAGATTTAGTTTTAGAAGGAGTGAATGAGGAAAAGAAAATTTAGCTGAAGAAGGAATGAACCTGCTTCTTTTCCTCTCATGATTATCAGCTCTACCTCCTTATCTTTTAATCTTTATACATCTCATCATTATCCATATTGTAATTTAGTGAGCACTCATAGCCTGTGCTATCATAACCGACGGTGCAAAACTTGGAATACCTTACATTTAAGTCCCTGATCTCAAATATTTTATACAGCTGTAATAGGAACAGCCACTTGACCATAAGAAATCGTTACGGACCACCAACATGTCTCTAAACATTTCCATTAATTAAAATACTTTTCATTTTTCATTGATTAACTATTATTATTATTATTATATTATTTATATTATTATTATTTATTATTATATTATTAATTTTATTATTATTATTAATATATATTATTATTATTATTAGGAGACTTAAGGAATCAAAAATTATCGAGCTAAAAATAACTTTCGGAATGGTTGAACCCCTGACCTCCTGTCTACAGCCTTATATATATATATATTATATATATATTAATAATATATTAACTATATATATAATATATAAATATATATAATATATTATTATAATATTATATACTATATATATATATAGTATATATATAATAATATAATTTATAATAATATTATATATATAGGGTGTGTTAATTATGGCGAAGAAAAAATTCAGTAGATAATTCCTTTGCAAAAATATAAGAATAATATGTGTTCATAAACAATTTCACCGAATAAACGCTGTTTCCAAGTTATACAAGGGATGGAATACTTTTATGGGACATATCTGATATATTCTTCCATTGCCGTCCCGTACCACATCTCAACCTTATATAATTTAGCACAAAATACCGTAGGAAAGGTTACCTACCTGTTTTTTACTAGTTCCGTATCTCGGCCTTCTAATTTATACACATATACAGTCCGTGTCGCGATCCACATGATTCTGTGTTTCATGTTGCTCATATTTTCCAAAATGAATAACAAATAGTGAAAGTCGATATGCATTTGTTTAACTGTCGTATACGACCGGTAATTCATTAATCAGCCATAGCG
>JABUQX010038838.1:17500-50000 GCA_015478945.1 Trachelipus rathkii
TTTATTCTTTTTATTTATGAGTTGATGGGACATTGATTAATGTAATGTGGCTTCCTTATTATTATTTTTAATTATTAGTTTATTATTGGCTTTGCTGGGCGCGGTCTAGAAGGCCCATGCGGCTTTCTTCCAGTTTATTCTTATTTATTATTTGATATTTATTATGAGTGACTGGGACATTCTCGAGGGGGCCCATGCAAGCCTTAAATTATATAATATTTTATATTATTGCCTGGGACAGTCTAAAAAGGACCATGCGGCTTCTTAGTATTATATTACTTATTAATGAGTTGACTGTAATTCTAGAGGTGTCAATGCGGTTTTCTAATTATTAAATTTTTAAGTTATTAAACTTATATACTTGGAATGTGCATGTTGAACTGGGACAGTCTAGATAGGCTTATGCTGCTTCTTCAAGTATTATTCTTATTTATTACTTATTATGGGTGTCACTGGGACATTCTCAGAGGGGCACAATGGGCTTCGGTTAATTATTATTTTTATTGGTTGACTGGGAGAGAGTCAAAAAAGGACCATACGGCTTCTTGTATGATTCTTATTTATATGGGTTGACTGGGACATTCTAGAGAGGTTAATGAAGCATTTTCTTAATTATTAGTTCAGAATAATAATTAAGGAAGCTTGCCTTTGACCTTCTACAATGTCCAGTCACCCATATAAATAAGAAAAATACAATGAAAAGCGCATGGTCCTTTTAAAGTATGTCCAAGTCAGAACCAATAAAAATTAATAATTAAAGAAGCCGCATTGGCCCCTCTAGAATGTCCCTTCCAACCCATAATAAATAATAAATCAGAAAATAAAAGAAGCCGTATGGGCCATCTAGACTGTCCCAGTCAAACCTTAATAATATTTTTAGTAATTAAAAAATATAATTAAGAGACATTGACCCCTCTGAATGTCCCAGTCAACTCTTAATCCTAAGAAATAATACTTACAGAACCACATGGTCCTTTTTAGACTGGCACAGTCGACCAATAAAAATTAATAATTGAGAAGCCGCATTGACCCCTCTAGAATGTCCCGGTCAACCCATAAAAATTAAAATTAAGAATAATTTTTAATAATAATTAATGTAATTAATGAATAGTATTTATAATTAAGAGCCACATGGGCCTACCTAGACTGTCCCATTCAACCAACAATAATTAATAAATTAAGAATAATATTAAAAATATTCGCATTGGCCCTCCTAGAATGTCCCAGTCAATCCATAATAGAATTAATATAAGGATAATAATTCAGAAGCTGCATGGGCCTATCTAGACTGTCCAGTCAACCCATAATAATAATTAATAAATTTAAGAATAATTTTTATTCTTAATTAGTTTAATAACTTTATTAACTAAGCGGACAGTCTAGATAGGCTCCTGCGGCCTCTGAATTATTACTTCTTATTTATTATTTTTGTTTGACTGGGACAGTCTAGGTAGGCCCACGTGGCTTCTAATAATTATAATACTATTCATTAATTACATTAATTATTATTAAAAAGAGTTACAAGATATACAACGTCTTAAATGTGTGATTGATCTTACTGGGTCTCTGACTGGACCATGTCTAGAGTGACCAATGCGGCTTCTTAATTATTAATTTTTATTGGGTTGAAGGAGAGGTATACTCAATAGATCCTGAATCATGCGGCTTCATAATATTTGTTTTATAAGGTATTATGGGTAAGCTAAGCGCGTATGAAGGCGTTCTGGGGACATTTGCTAGCAGGGGTTTTCATAGCCGTTTGCTTAAATATTAATTATTATGGGTTGACTGGCAGTCTAGATAGGCCCCATGCGGCTTCTGAATTTATTGATTTCTTTTATTTATTAATTAAGTAATATCATGTGAAGAATCTTTTGAAAAATTTCCAACTCTAATGAAACAAAAATTTTGTTTTGTGAACTGAAACAGTCACTGAATGTCACATGGGTGACTTATTTAATATATTGCTGGAGAGTTTGCTGGGGAAAGTTTAGGGTAGGCCCATAGTCCTTCAATATAACCTTATTGAATTACTATTCATTTCATTACGAGGAGAGAGTTTACTATAAATCTCAATCAGATACTCTCTAATTTCATTAATTTAATTACTTATACGGTTGATATAGGAGAGGCTCTCTCTTAATTGGACGTATTCGTCGGACGTCTTGACTGTCTCTTTATACTACACACGTGACTTCAAATATAACTACTAATACATATACTCACCATAATTTCAAGGTAAGAACGTGTACGGCATTGAGAGATGTAACACTAAGTATTACTAGTATATGTATAATACCTATATACTATTATATTAACATATAAATATATATATATATATATATATATTATATATATAGAGAGTATATATAATATATATATATATATATATATATATATATATATATATAATATATCTATATATTTATATAATATATTATATATATATAATTATATACTATATAACTTGACGCCACGAATCTGAAAAAATAAAAAAATAAAAAAACCAAATAAAATCAAAAAATCAAAAATTGATTTTTTTCTAACAAAAAATCAAAAAATCCCAACCCTGTATATATATATATATACTATATATATATATATATATATATATAATATATATATATATATATATATATTATATATATAGTATATAATACTACTTAATACTTGTGATTGAGAACACACGGGGCTATTGAGAACGGATGGGGCTATTGAGAACGCGAATTCAATGTTTATTTATGCTTAAATTCAAATTGAAACTTTATCTGAATAGATAGGACAATTCATTATGTTTAAATTGTTTTTTAAAAATCTTTGAAAATTATTCTTCGAAAACAAATTATCTTTTTTTTCAAATTTTCACCAACCAACCTCGCCCACTCTTTTGTCGGAATTTTTTTATAAAACGCTATACGGGTTGTTGTAACTGCACAACTAAAAAAAGTTACAACCAAGAAATTTTACCACGATTCCTGGAACCCTCCTTATCATGAATAAACAGAAACCTACTAATTCTATCACGGTTAGGTACAGTTTATCTTTGTTTATCTTTAGAATTTTACTCAAAGATTAAGCTGTGTGTGAAACGTCTTTCTAAAAAAATTTTGATGGGCTATTGAGAACACCTTTGTTTCAAATTTATTATTTTTTAGACATTTTTATACGGTATTCGAAACAGACTTAAAATTGATCAGCGCCCTGAACAGAATCAGGATGAGAGTACTTACATATATTGCTATAGACGTGGGTTCTATGCTAGAGTGCTACTACTTATAAATTATTTCAGCATTAATTAACATGGAAGTGGATTTTTGAGGTTTTTTTGTGTTCTATAGCTGAAAGAAAAGTGGTGAGATCACTCTTATTATTGTTACAAGAACGGTCATAGTCGTTTTGGGCAAACATCAGGATACCCCCTAGTTTCTGATAGAAGTATGTGCAAAAAGCATATGAAGAAATATTGAACAAGGCATGTCAATAAATGGAAAGTGCAGCAAGAAATATACAAAATCCTAAAAACAACCTTTACCCAAGGAAAAGATAGGAAGATCACATAAAGATTACTATATATTATTATTATTTATACATTAATATTTATATTATTATTATATTATTAATATTATTATCTTATAATATTATATTATTATTATTATTATATTAAATTATTTTTATTATTATTATTATTACCTTATTATTATTAATAATATAGCGTGAGAAGTCATAAAAATATATACGAATGCGACTAAATAATACATAAATTACACTTTATTATTCCTGTTATTATTTCTTTTGAGCATTGTTTTTTCATTGTAAAAAATAATTAATATAGAGTATAAAACAAAATAATGACTTCATTTACTAATAAATCAACCCACAACACATACACATACCCTCCATCCAGTATAGTATAACTTTAATTATTATTTACCATATTATTATTATTATTATTACAAATCTTGTAACTGTTATACCTCATGTCATTTTAATACATATTATTTTAATCTATAAATTATTGGTATAATTAATATTATTATTAATTATTTTATATTTATATCATTTAGTGTTATGTAGCTTTTCGCAAGTAGATATGCGAATACATGACTCATTTTGAACTGCGTTTGTTAAGTTTGCCAAGGCCAATGGAGAAGAAACTTTGCAAATATATAATCCAGCATGAGTTTGGCTCATAATATAGAGTTATGTAAAGATTGGTAGTGATGGGAATTGCAATGACAAGAAACCGACACTGCACATGGTGGGTAACTTTCCTACACCGAAGATTTCTGTTAGTCTTGTTACATTTAGTTTAAACTGACGTCCAGTCATGATTTTATAACATAACATTTCGTCCGCTCATGTATTAATAACATAACATTTTAACCTGTCTCCTACGACAGGTTCATACCGCAAACGCATTTACATGATTGCTTAACTGAACAAATCCATTCTCTTTTACATATCCTAGCAGTTGTGCTTAACTGAAAATCGTTCTCAAATCCCCATTTTACGGTATATATATTATATATATATATATATATATATATATATATATATATTATATATATATGATATATATATATATATATTATATATATATTATATATATATATATACTATATATAAATTATATATTACTTTTCAGAATTGGATATGTAAAAGGCAATTGGTTAAAATGTTTGGCAAATACTTTGTGTACATGTCTGAAAACCATTTCTGCAAAATGCTTGAAATTCTGAATTTAAGATATTTATTTATTCACACATCCACTGTTAATTAGGTTTGTCAAAATTTTGTACCTGGTAAGTTTTAGATGTTATACATTTGATGCAGGGAGGTAGTGTTTGGAAAAAAAATAACCAAATCTAGTTTATTACATGTATGGTTTGACTATGAATCTATCCAGGAAAATTTTTTTTTTTTTTTTATGTGAATTAGCATAAAATTTAAAGTGGATATTTCTTCTAAAATTGGTAGTGTTGCTTACATGTTTTGATTAATTTTTCCTTCAATAGCTTGCAACTACCATAGACATTTAATTTATTAGTTGTTATCTAATATTTTTCAGTTCTTTTCCTTTAACTGAACCATTTTCCCTATATAAGTAGAAGATAATGACGAGACCACTAGATAGGTAATAAATATTTGCCACATACTGATGGGTTGTGGGTACGGGTGGTGGTGCCCCTTAGACCTAGGGCATTCTGACATGCATTAATTTAACCAAAATTTTTAATATACCAATTTAATATATTTAGTAGTAGTGATGGGGGGAGGTCAAGGTCCAAAAATGAAGTCTTATAACTGCACAGCTTAGTATTTTTTAACCTGGCTACAGCACATCCTATACCTACAAAAACTCTTACCCCAAGCTAGGACGTCATTACTCGTCGCTGACGAGATTTGGGTTCCATACACACACACCCTTCAGAGTCTAGTGACTATACCACCATTTATAATGAAAAATTTAGAGATATATATATATATATAATTAATAAATAGGTTAATTAACATATAGTCGGAGTCTGAGTTGGATCAGAGTTGGGGTCAACAATATAATTTGTCATGTGACGTGAGTGGTGGAATGAAGAGGTGATGCAAGCTGTTAAAAGTAAAGAAGAGGCTTAGTTGAATGTGCTAAAAGTCAATGATAAGGTTTCGAAAGATAGGTGTATGAAAATATATAAGGAAGAGAAAAGGAAAACTAAGAAATTCCATACATAGGAGGCAGGGTTGTGGAGTCGGTTCAAAAATTTTCCGACTCCAACTCCAACTCCACCCTCTTCAAAATTACCGACTCCGACTCCACCCTTTTGAAAATTGCCGACTCCGACTCCACTCTTTTGAAAATTACCGACTCTTGAAAATTACCGACTCCGACTCCACCCTCTTCAAAATTACCGACTCCACCCCTTTCAAAATTGCCGACTCCGACTCCACTCTCTTCAAAACTACCGACTCCGCGACTCCGACTCCACAACCCTGATTTTTAGGAGGAAAATAGAAGTCAAATGAACAGTTTGGAAGGAGGACGCATGGGGAATTACAAGCTAATAGGAAGCTCTTTTGAAAGGGGAATCTTCATAAAATAATGAATAGGGATGGTACTTTCGTGATTAATGAAATGAATGTTAGGAGAGTGTTGAGGGAACACTTCGAAAATCTGCATAACATTTACAGTAATGAAAGGGTTATAAGGAATATGTGTGGGTGCGATGGTGTAAGAAGAAAATATATGTTTAACATTTACAGTAATGAAAGGGTTATAAGGAATATGTGTGGGTGCGATGGTGTAAGAAGAAATATATATTTTTGGGATGAGGTCGTGGGTAGGGTGAGAAATACAAAGAACACTGGTGAATCAGCAGGTGTAGATTGAATTGATGGTGAAATGATCAAGAATGGAGGTGAGATTGTGCTCGACTGGTATGGAAGTTTTAGAGGGTATAGTTCGAAGGACTAGAGGAGAACATTAATAGAACTCTTATGTAAGGATAAGAGAGATAAGGGGAACTATAGGGAAATTAGTTTATTGAGTGTTGCAAGGAAGATAAATGCTGGCATTTTGGTCGAATGAGTGCGTCTAGTGTTATATAGTGGTATATAGTGGTAGAGTATGTGTAGATCAAATTTTCACATTGAAACAAATGAGAGAGAGAAGGATAAATTAATTGTATTTAGGTTTTATGAACTTGCAACAGGCCTATGACAGAATTAATAGGGAAGCTTTGTGTCAGGTGTTAAGTGATATAGAGTGTTGGTGATAGGCTTTGAATGGAATCAAAAGTATGTATGTCGATAGTGAAACTTGTGTAAGAATAAATGGAGTGGAAAGTAAATGGTTTAATATTAATAGTGTAGTGAGACAGGGATGTGTTATGTCTCCATGGCTATTTAATTTGTTTGTGGATGGGGTGGTGATAGAATTAGAAGTAGGGGTGGTAGGGAAGGGTGTTAGTCTGATGGAGAATGAAAGAGTGTAGGGTGCCCTATTTGTTGTACGCTGATGATTTGGTTTTGTGTGGCTAATCTGAAGAAAGTTTAAGATGAACGGTAGAGGGGTTTGGTAGGGTGTGTAAAAGGAGGAGTTTGAAAATAATTGTAGAGAAGAGAAAGGTGATGGTAGAGGTTGAGGAGAGTCTGAAGTGTGAAATCATGTTGGATGGCGAGCAATTGGAACAAGTATCTATGAGTTTAAATATTTAGGTTATATGTTGGATGGAAAGGTAAAGGATGATCAGAATGTAGTAGGAAAGTTGTAAATGGTAGGAAGGTGATTGGTGCAATTAAATCCTTGGTGATTGTAAAGGGACTAAGTCTTAAAGTGCACAATTGTTCTCCATGAAGATATGTTGTTACCTGTGTGAATGTATAGTAGTGAAACTTTTGTATGGAATAAGAGGTATAGGTCTAAAATGAAATTTGTCAGATGGATAATCTTAAGGGCATGTTAAGAGTAGAATTGATAAAATGAGGAATGAACGTGTTAGCGAGCTGTGTGGTATGAAGAAAGGCATAAATGAGAGAATAAACGAGAGTATATTAAGATGGTTTGGTCATATGGAAAGGATAGATGACAGTCGGTTATGCTTAATGGGATGTATAGTGGTGAGTGCAGATAATCTGGACTGGCTGAGGTAATTCAAAGAAAAGTAGATTGTCTAGTAAAGGAAGTCTGAAAGTAAAATGTGAGTTTGGCAGAGGCGAAGAAAGGTGCATAATAGGAGTAAATATCGGGGTTTTGTGAGAGCCCAGTCAAAAAGATGAACCCAACATTGACGATATTACCGTGAAAGTGTCCTGTCGCAGTCTTGTGGTTTAGACGTATTTTTTTGACTGAGACGAGCTTTCACTTAAGGGTATGGAGGGGGGGTTTACCCTTCGACTTACGTCATGCTCTTCAATTTAATAACTATTCTATTTCTGTGCGTGCTATGCACCCTACCCCTCATCTAGTGGAAAGGAAGAGGATGTATGAAAGTATAGTTTAATAGAAATTATATATATCCTCCCCATACTCCCGCCACGACCAGCTTTGTTGAGTTTAGCACTAGACTAATATAATGATTATCCTCTCAATCATAGTCTCTTGAGGTTGATAATGAGCGAGAATAGTATACTTGATTTCGCTTTTCACCCTCTTCAAGTTTTTAAAATTACTTTTTATTCTTTCATTTATTGTTTATTTTTTTTAATTGAATATGTTTACAACATAAAAGTTTTAATATTTCATAAAAGTATCTCATATTTATCAAAGTGGACCCCACAATGAAAAACTAACCTCTGTCTTAACAGCTTCCATTCATTTTAAATTACTTGCTTCGTTTATCATTCTTATTTTGGATAATTTGAAATACTACTTTGTGCTTGTGCATGAATTTCTTACTGATTGAAATAAAAAAAAAATTTATTTTTTTTAATAAATAAAAAGCAACGGAATTGCAAAAAATGAAACCAGAATGGATAACGTTGATTTCCCTTGTTAGATCGACGCAGGGGCAAGGGGGATATCTTATTTTTTCATCACCCGTTATACTCAGAAAGGAATATATTTAGGGTTTCATATCGATTCACCACTGAAACATTATTAAAAAATTTCTATACTCCGACCACGAGATTTTCTAAGCGTAAACCATTGTTTGTCTACTAACTTTAAAGTAGTTTTATAGGCGTTATATAATATTTGCATTTATCAAACATGTAATTGCAGGAGTTAGTGCATGTATTTTTAATTTTTTTTTGTTATTCCTTGTCCTTAGATAGTTATATAATTTAGTAAATTATAAAAAAGAAGAAGAAATTTTCTTTAAAAACTTTCTAGAAAAATAACTAAGAATAAATCTAGAAGAATAAAACCATAGTTTATGCCTGTTCTATATTTTACCTACTACACTAATTTCATTTTATAATTTAAATACGCAACATTTTAGGGTTTGTACATTTGTATGTAACCATAAATTACACTGACAGTGTTTTTTCCTCCTATATAATATATAGGTAAACTATAATATATATAAGAAACTATGATAATAATAAAACTATAATATTATATATAATATAAAACTAATACAAATTATAAACTGTAATATATAATTTAAATGATTTCTAAAATTAGCTCATGAATTTTTGAAACTATAATTTTAGACTTTGCCACATTTTAAATTTTAGAAAATTGATTTACAATTTATTTGTTTTAGTGCTCTTGATGCTAAATTTATTGAAGAGGAACAAAAGCACCGCTTCTGAGTTGTCGAAAAGCATTTGTTTTGTTCCTAGTAACACCTACCATTCATGGATGGAAACGTAAGTTGATCATTATTATTATTATTATTATTATTATTATTATTATTATTATTATTATTATTATTATTATTATTATTATTATTATTATTATTATTATTATTATTATTATTATTATTATTTCTTTCTTTCTTTATTTACCTTTTTTCCCCAAGATTGGGAGTAAGGTGCGCTACAAACATCGGAAAAGAAAAGCAGTAGGAGAATATGACAAATGTCGAAAAGAAAGCCCAGCCTTACCGCCCCCTCTGTACCCTTAATTGAGAACTCGTCACAGACAGAAAATCCACCCTAGGAGTCAGGGACCAAGTGACGACCCTCACCTTCATGGTAATCGCTCACGGGTGGGTTCATCCTCAGCCCAGGTGGGCCAACCATGCCCCATACAAACCCCCGCCATTCTCTTATCATGCACCTTTATTCTCGCCTCTACAAAACTCACATTTCTCCTTCAGACATTCGTCCACCGACTCAATCCACTTTCGGTCTCCCAGCCTTGTCGGTTCCCAACACACTCACCACTGCACATCCGCATCTTCTTAACCAACCGACTATTATTCATCCTTTCCACATGACCAAACCATTCCAAAATGTTCTTTCATTTATTCTCTCATTTACCCCTTTCTTTTCACCACACACACACCATACAACTCACTAATACGTTCATTCCTCATTTTATCAATTCTTCTCACACCTAGAGCATGCCCTAAGATTGTCCATCTGAACACATTGAACTTTAGATCTATACTTCTTATTCCAGACCATTGTCTCACTATTATACAATAACACAGGTAACAACATACCCTCATATAAGACCCTAGGCACTCAAGACTTAGTCCCTTTACATTCACCAGCAATTTAATTGCACGTCCCACAACTTTCCCTACTACACCTGCATCATCCGTTCCCTTCTCATCCAACACATACCCTAAATATTTAAAACTCAGACATTTTGTTCCAGCTGCTCACCATCTAACATAACTTCACACTGAGGACTGGTCCTCACTACAAACCATAACCTACTCTTATTCTACTGCTATTTCAAACCCTCCTTACTACCCTGCCAAATCTCTACCAATCCTCTCAAACTCCTCAGATTCGCACACAGAACCAAATCATCCGTATATTACAATAGGAAGGGCACCCTCCACTCATCTCCATTCCTCCTTCATCATTCTAACACCATTTCCTGCCATCCCCACTCCTTAATTCTTTCATAACCTATCCATAAACAAATTGAATAAACTAATAGAGACATAACACAACCCCTGTCTCTACCTGCTATTAATCCTAAAACAATCACCATTGACACCATTTATTCTTACACACGCTTCACTATCGTCATACATACTTTTGATTCCATTCAGAAGCCTACCACCAACACCATATATCACTAACACCTGCCATAGAACCTTCCCTATTAACTCTATCATACGCCTGTTGCAAATCCATAAAACCTATTCTTCTTTCTCCCTCATTTTCTCAATCATTTGTTTCAATGTAAAGATTTGATCCACACATCCTCTACCACTCCTAAACGCACCTTGTTCTTCACCAATCAGTCCTTCAGTCACTCAGCGCACTCTTTCGACCAAAATACCAGCATGTACCTTCCCTACAACACTAATAAACTAATTCCTATAATTTCTACAGTTCCCCTTTTCACCCTTACCCTTATATAAGGGTACTATTACCGCTCTCCTCCAATCCCTTGGAACAAATTATTATTATTATTATTATTATTATTATTATTATTATTATTATTATCATTATCATTATCATTATCATTATCATTATCAATATTATTATTATTATTATTATTATTATTATTATTAATTTTATTATTAATATTACAGGCTAAGAAATGAAACCTCCAAATCATTTACCTTTAAAGGCAATGTGAATTTTTTTTCCAAGTAAGTTTCTTATAATCTCATATAAAAAATTTTAGGAAAATTTTAATTTCTAGTTGAAAATCTTTCTATTGTTAAAGGGAGTTGGAGAAAGAAGATATCGTGTTTTTGCTCGAGTCCGATGCAATTGAATCACAATGCAGTGTTAACAGACTTCAAATCGTTTTAAGAAATCTGCACAAACGATTTGATTTTCACCACCAAAAAGTCATTGTACTTATCGGTAAGTGTAGTTCAATTTGATACCCTTTAAATATGTACATAAAAAGGTTTAATCTTATTATTATCAGTTGATATTCTATAATTAGATACCCAAATATATTTGGAAAAATCTTTTTTAAGTTGCATGTTTGATGTTTGTAATTTGATACTTTATTTTTTATTTGAAAAACAATTTTTATGGTTTTCAAAAGAAATCTTTTCTAATGTTAAGAATTAAGATTGCTCTTTTAATTTGTAAGGATAAAATAATCTATCTCGCATTTCTTCCTGTTTTAAAGCACAGTTAAATAACATTCAATTCTTTTTTTTTTTCTCAAATTTTTGGGATTTTTCTTACTAATTTAGTAAATCAAAATGATACCAGTAGCAATACTTTTATCAATACCAGTTACCTTATATATATATATATATATTATATATATATATATATATATATATATATATATATATATATATATATATATATATATATATATATATATATATATATATATATATATATATATATATATATATATATATATATATATATATATGTATAGTGGAGAGTGTGTTGGGAACCTACCGGGGAGACCGAAGAGAAAGTGATTGAGTCGGTGAACGAAAATTGTCTGAAGGAGAGAAATGTGAGTTTGGGTGGAGGCGTGAGAATAAAGGGTGCATAATAAGAGAGAATGGCGGGGGTTTTGTATGGCATGGTTGTGGCCCACCTCGGCCAAGGGTTGTACATTGATGAGATACTACAGTGAGGGTCCGTCGTAGTCCCGTGAAGCTCTAGGTGGATTTTGTTCGTATTCAGCTCTCACTAATTAATGGTACAGAGGTGGTAAGGCTGGGCTTTTCGACGTTTGTCATGTTCTTCTACTGCTTTACAGCATCTTACCCCCAATCTTGGGGCAAAAAAGGAATAAAGAAAGAAAGAAAAAGATATTGATATATATATATATATATATATATATATATATATATATATATATATATATAGCAGATATATATATATATATATATATATATATATATATATATATATATATATATATATATATATATATACATATATATTTTCTTCTTTCTTTATCTACCTTTTTCTCCCCAAGATTTGGGGGTAAGGTGCGCTGCAAGCATCGGAAAGAAAAGCAGTAGAGAACATAACAAATGTCGAAAAGAAAGCCCAGCCTTACCGCCCCCTCTCTGTACCATTAACATCAGGTGGAACTCGTCGCACCAGAAAATCCACCTCTGTTTAGAGCTTCATGGGACCGCGACGGATCCACACCATGATATCGTCAAGTGTAGGTTCATCCCCTGGTAGGGTGGGCCACAACCATACCCCCCACAACACCCCGCCATTCTCTCCTATCATGCACCTTTCTTCACGCCTCAACTCACATTTCTCTCCTGCAAACATTCCTTTACTGACTCAATCCACTTTTTCTTCGGTCTCCCAACTGGTCGGTTCCCAACACACTTCACCACTCATCCGCTTAACCAACTGATTAATTATCATCCTTTTCCATGACCAAACCATCTCAACAACATACTTTCATTTATTTTCTCGTTTACCCCTTTCTTCACACCACAATCCTCTAATATTCATTACCTATATCAATTCTTCTCAACACCCAGCACGCCCCTACTGTCCATCTGAAACACATTGAACTTTAGATCTATACTTCTTATTCCAGACCATAGTCTCAAGTTACTATACACACACAGGTAACAACATACCCTCATGTAAAGACCCCAGCGCACCCAGACTTAGTACATCCACCAACGATTGAATTGCACCAGCCACCTTCCTACCATTCACAATCTTTCCTACTACACCTGCATCATCCGTTTCCTTCTCATCCAACACATACCCCAAATATTTAAACTCAGACACTTGTTCCAGCTGCTCACCACATAACATAACTTCACACCGAGGACTTCCCTCACTCACAACCATAACCCTACTTTATCTACGTTTACTTTCTCAGGCCCCTCCTTTTGCACTATCGTCATACATACCGTACTTTTGATTCCATTCAGAAGCTCACCACCAACATCATATATATCACTAACACCCAGCTACAGCTTTCCCATTAACCCTATCATACGCCCGTTGTAAATCCATAAAACTAAAATACAATTTTTTTTTTCTCCTTCATTTTCTCAATCATTTGTTTCACAAAGATTTGATCCAATAATATCCTCTACCACCTTAAATCGCAATCTTGCTCTTCACCAATCGTCCTTCAGTCACTGACTACCTTTTCGACCATCTTCACTTCCCATACATTCCATAAACATTCTTCCCACTTCTGCTGAAATTTCTTATTTCACTCTATAAGTTTCACATGCTTCTATCTTGAAAATTATACTCTCTATAAAGTGAAGCTAACCCAAACTGAATCACCAATTCCATGTTCATTCATTTTCACTAGTAATTTCTATCTATACCTGTAGATTTATCATTTTTCAAATTTTCTCACCTATGTACCCATTACCTCCTCCCTGCTAATAACCTCATCCCCAAAATACCCATTCCTTCTAATTCATCAAAACCTTGCATACATTCACTGTCACCCTCTCATTAATGCCAATATTATGCAGATTCTCGGTTCCTTCCACACTCCCCCTCACATCCATTTCATCTGCTGCTGTAAAAACAGGGGTTCACACTTTCTGGAAAGTCAGAAAAACAGGGGAAAAAAATCGGTCAGGGAAACGTTTCTTAAAATATGCTTGAAAGTTTGTGGAAATTAAAAAGTCATTGAAAGTTTAAGATTTCAAACAGGCGAAGAACATCCATGGACCAAGTTGTATATTTGATATATTTTTTTTCCTTTCTGTATAATTGTGGAATAAGAAATGGTGTATTTGATAAGTGAATGAAAAGGGTGGGCGAGGAGAAACGACATCCCATAAATCTACTTCTATCCCGTTTCTTTCTATTTTTAGGTCACTATTACCTACTATTCTTCCCATTCTGTTGTAGAGGTTGTTCCAAGTTCATCTTTTCGATTGATGGTGATTGGTATATGGATGTGTTGCCAGACTGTATGCTTATGACTTAATCTGTTTGTATCTTTTTCTTTTAGGGATTTATACTTTTGAGGTGTTTTTTTTTTGAGGTTTGACGAAGTGATTTTGATTTTTGTGCAGTTAATATTATTTATTATTTATTTTTAAAAATGACTTCTAAACAAAAACTAACTTTAATGACCAGTGGTTGGACGTCAAACTGAACCCACAGTTTATCAGGTGGTTGGGTAAAGGATCCTGTATAGTATGTAAAAAGAACTTTGATCTATCTAATATGGGACCCAAGCAGAAGTTTCACATTCAAGAGGGAAACATTTGAATTTAATCAAAACTCAGCGGGACCAACCATAACTATCGTTGAAAAACTTTTTTGTTACGTTCTAATAATACAAATATTCGTGAAAGTGTGTGCACTGAAAATTATGCCATTCCATCAACTTCTAATCATACTCAACCGATTGTAAATGACCCTGAGTGTTCTATTAATAAACAACCAAAACCAGTTTATCAATCAGTTTCATCTTTTTGCATTAAAGAGTGATGTTAGCAAGACTTTGAATACTATGGGTACACAAAGGTGGTGGATAATAAAAATGCAGTTTTAAACTCGTGTGCAGATAGGGGAAACATTTAAATTAATGTTTCCAGATAGTGCGGTAGCTTCAAATTTTAAAATGGGGCCGATAAAATGTAAATATGTGATTAACCATGGATTTGCTCCCTATTTTGCTAGAAAGAAAAAGCATAATACACTCTACTTTGCAGCGAAGCTCATTCTACCCTTCAATTAAAATTCAAAATATTTTTGGATGGTGATTGTCTTTCTAAGAGACTTGATTAGTTTTTTTCTCTATAGTAACTAGAACCCACAACAAAGTTATGTGAATCGTGGGCAAATTATTAAACAGGACTGAAATGCGACAGTAAAGGAGGGCTTATAAATTAAGCAATTTTAGTGGAAAATCTGAAAAATTTTTCAAAGAACAGTGCACAATGCTATAAGATCTCATGAAAGTATTCATAAAGTTCCTATTCACTCAAAAAATGTTGACAAATGTAAGAGCTGCCCATAGGAGATATGAAGAACATCTCAAAGAGTCAAAACAGAACCAAAAAGAAGAAGAAGAATAAAAAGGTTGAAAAAAGAAAATTATCCATACAGATCTATAAACTTGAAGAGCAGAGAAAGATGTTAAAACTGAAAGCTTTGACAGAAGAAGCCGCCATATAAAATCAAAAACGGATGCTTGAGAATAGTGTTATCAAATCTCCCATTTAGAAATTTTTTGTGATCATTTGTAGACGTGTCTACCTAGGCTGTATTAATGTAAGCTTTAAATTTATTTCTTTTGTATAAATAAACTGTTTTACTTTTGGAAAAATAAAAAGGACTGCGTTGGACGGTTATGGGGAAGGTATAGGCTGATTAATAAAATATTTTTTTAAATTCATCCATGATGATGAACAGTTTCTAAAGTAAATTTTCAATAATTTAATGTATGAAATGAGTAAATAGGCTGCAAATTGATTAATAGATATTTTATACGCCGAAAATAACGAACACGCTGGATCAGGGAAAATTTAATTTGGTCAGGGAAAGTCAGGGAATTCAAATTCAAAATTTCAGTGAACCCTGCAAAGCACCATCCCTATTCATTATTCTAAGCAGGTTCCCTTTATTCTCATTTTAACCTCGCGCTCCTTCCAGAAGAGCTTCCTATTCCCTTGTAAGTCCTCATTCATCCTCCTTCCAAACTGTTCATTTACCTCTTTTCTCCTACGTATGCACCTTTTAGTATTTCTTTTTCTCCTCCTTATAATTCCAAGCATCTTTCGAAACTTCATCATTTGCTTTTAGTACATTCAACCACGCTTCTTTTTTTACTTTTAACCGCTTGTTTCACCTCTTCATTCCACCACTCACAGCTAACATTCTTACTTCCTACCTTAGCAAATCCACATACTTCTTTTGCACTGCTAACACCGTTTCCTTCATTTCCTCCCAGATTTGTTCAGTTTCAACTGTTCCACATTCGCCAATTGATTTACTGGTGAGCGTTCACATAATGCTTATCTCCCATGGCCTTGTCTCATACTTAACTTCTCACTCTTACTCTACCCACTCTGTAGGTCTTCCATCCAAGCCCTCAATCTTAATTTTACATAGTACAAAATATAATGATCTGATATCCTACTTAACTCCCTCACTGATTTAACATCCAAAACACATGTACTTCAACA
Organism: Trachelipus rathkii; assembly: GCA_015478945.1. NCBI lineage: Eukaryota > Metazoa > Arthropoda > Malacostraca > Isopoda > Trachelipodidae > Trachelipus > Trachelipus rathkii. The sequence continues at coordinate 34,204 of JABUQX010038838.1, forward strand.
TCTCCTTCCTTCTTCACCAACACAAAATCAACATACTTTTCCATCTCGATACCATCTCTACCTACAACCTAGTATACTATGGATACTCTTGTGTTAAAGAGTATTACTTACACACATTTCTCTCCCTCAGAACAATCACCTTCCTACTCATTTTATTCTTTCTCCCTGACACCCCAAACTACCTGTTATACCAATCCCTTTTTGATTACCTATCCAACCATTCAGGTCATCCCCTTCAACACTATCAATCTGAAGTTTCTACTCACCCCATCCAAAACATCATTCAGATTATCCCAAAATCTCTGTACCTCCCTTCAACGTTTCCTCAGGATGGACCATACGTCGTACAACCACATACCTGGTCTAAACTTAAATTGGTAATCATTAGAATTTAGGACTCAATAACACAAAGTCTACCATAGCTCAGGGTCAAGTCACTCATCAAAAATCTGCAACCCTTCTCCCCATCTCATTCCTTCTTTCCATATCAGCACACACAATATTTCACACCACACCACTCATTTCACCGTTTCCTTTTCATCTTTGTTTCCGTCACAGCGAACAAATCAAATTTGCCCTTTCTAAATACATCCATCACCTCTCTCTTCTTCCTCAACATTTATTCCTCTGACATTCCATGTACCCATACGATTCATACACTTTCGCCAAAAATTAGACGGCCGTTTACTTATGATCACGACTATCTCCGAGGCATGCATTAGCATTCTAACAAGAGATAGGTGGTAGTGGGCAGCCGCAACCCAACTACTCCCGTCCCTTAGTCGCCTCTACGACACGTAGGACATACGATGTGGGTAATCTTTCTCCCCCACACATAGGATATGAGTAGTAGGGATGTCTGTGTAAGATGTTATCTAGAAGAGGTGTGTGTACTTTAGTGTATCTGATATGTGGATAAATGGTGGTCAGTAATATGTTGCCTGGAGGATGTGTGTGTGAAGAAGAATATGAACGAAAAAGAGAAAGACGCACCATTAAAAATGGAGGTAATTTCATCGCTCGAGTATGCGATCTAAAATTTTCCTATATATATATATATATATATATATATATAAGTATATATATATATATATAGGTATAGTATATATATATATATATATATAGTATAAAAAGTATATATATATATATATATATATATATATATATATGAAGTGTAAGAATAAATGGTATCAATGGTGATTGGTTTAGGATTAATAGCGGAGTAAGATAGGTTATGTCTCCTGGTTATTCAATTTGTATATGGATGGGGTTAAGTGAAAGAATTTGAGGTGGGGATGGCAGGAAATGGTGTTAGAATGTGGAGAATGAAGAGAGTGGGAGGTGCCCTACCTATTATATGTGGATGATTCTGTGTGGCGAATCTGAAGAGAGTTTGAGAGAGATTGATAGAGAGATTTGCGTGTGGAAAGGAGGGGGCTTGAAAGTAAACGGGGATAAGAGTAAGGTTATGGTTGTGAGTGAGGACACTCCCCCAGTGTGGAAGTTATGTTAGATGGTGAGCAGAGCTGTGGAACAAGTGTCTGAGTTTAAATATTTAGGTATATATGGTGGGATGAGAAGGGAACGGACGATGCAGAGTGTAGTAGGGAAAGTTGTGAATGGCAGAAGGTGGCTTTAAATAGTTGGTGAATGCAAAGGGACTAAGTCTTGAGCAAGCTAGGGTCTCACATAGAGGGTATGTTGTTACTCGTGTTAATGTATAGTAGTGATGGTCCGGGAATACATATGATCTAAAGTTCAATGTGTTCAGATGGACAATCTTAGGGGGTGTGCTAGGTGTGAAGAATGGATAAAGAGAGGAATGAACGTATTAGAGAGTGGTGGTGTGAAGAAAGGGGTAAATGAGAGAATAAATGAAAGTATGTTGAGATGGTTTGGTCATGTGGAAAGGATGAATTAAAGTCGGTGGTTATGTGGATGTATAGTGGTGAGTGTGTTGGGAACCGACTGGCTTTGGGAGACTGAAGAGAAAGTGAATTGAGTTGGTGAACGAATGTCTGAAGGAGAAATGTGAGTTGTTCGGCAGAGGCGAGAATAAAGGTGCATGATAGGAGCAGAATGGCGGGTTTTGTATGGGGGAATGGTTGTGGCCCACCTGGGCCAGGGGATCCCCTTACATTGACGATTTACTATAGTGTGAGGGTCCGTCGCGGTCCCATGATGCTCTAGGGTGGATTTTTGTCTACTGTGGATGAGCTCTACTAATTAGTTGGTACAGAGTGGGGCGGTAAGGCACTTTCTCTTTCGACGTTTCGGTCATGTTCTCCCCTACTGCTTTTCTTTTTCCGATGCTTGTGTTGAGCACCTTACCCCCAATCTTAGGGCAAAGAGAGAAAGAATGGAAGAAAGAAAGAAAGAAAGATATATATATATGTATATATATATATATATATATATATATATATATATATATATAAGAAGAGCAGATAAATATATATATATATATAGAGTATATATATATATATATATATATATATATATATATATATATATATATATATATATATATATATTGGGTCTTATTGAGGTATGTTGTTACCTGTGTTAATGTATAGTAGTGAGACTATGTGGTCTGGAAGTCTGGGAATAAGAGGTATAGATCTAAAGTACAATGTGTTTTCAGAGGGACAATCTTAGGGGTGTGTTAGGTGTGAGAAAAACTGATATAATAAGAGGAATGAATGTATTAGTAGAGTTGTGTGAGTGATGAAGAAAGGGATAAATGAGAGAATAAACGAAAGTTCGTTGAGATGGTTTGGTCATGTGGAAAGGATGGATGATAGTCGGTTGGTTAAGGGATATATAGTGGTGAGTGCTGGGAATAACAGATGTATAGTGGTGAGACCGAAGAAAAATGGATTGAGTCAGTAAAGAATGCCTGAGAAGAGAAATGTGGGTTTGGCAGAGGCGAGAAGAAAGGCATAATAGGAGTGAATGGCGGTTTTATGGTATGGTTGTGGCTCCAACTGGCCAAGGGATGAAACCTCACACACGAGAGATGCCATAGCAGGGTCCGTCGTGTCCGAAGCTCTTAGGTGGATTTTCTGACTGCGACGAGTTCTCACTAAAAGGTATAAGCAAAGGCTGGGTTCGACTTGCGACATATTCTTCTACTACTTTTCTATATCTGGTACATGTTACGCACCTAACCCTAGTCTTGGGGAAAGAAGGTGGTTGATGATGATGATAATATATAAAGATGTTTGGAATTATATAAGGAGGAAAAAAGAAATACTAAAAGGTGCATACGTAGGAGAAAAGAAGAGGTAAATGAACAGTTTGGAAGGAGGATGAATGGAGGACTTGGAAGGGAATAGGAAGCTTTTCTGGAAGGAAGCGAAAGGTTAAGAATGAGAATAAGGGGAACCTGGTTAGAAATAATGAATAGGGATGGTGCTTTTTGTAACTGATGAAATGGATGTGAGGGGAGGAAAGAACAAAAACCTGTATAATATTAACAGTAATGAAGAGGTGATAGTGAATGTGTATGGGTTTGATGATACAATAAGGAATAGGTATTTTGGGGATGAGGTCATTAGCAAGGAGGAGATAATGGGTAGAGTGAGAAAGTTGAAGAATGGTAAATCTTCAGGTATAGATGAAATTACTGGTGAAATGATCAAAAACGCGAGATGGTGATTGATTGGATTTGGAAGTTGTGTAATAAAGCGTTTATGGAGGGTATAGTTCCGAGGTTGGAGGAAAGAGCCATTAAAAATCATATAAGGGTGTGGGATAAGGGTAACTGTAGGAATTATAGGAGAATTAGTTTATTAATGTTCTAGGGAAGATATATGCTGGTATTTTAGTCGAAAGAGTGCGTCGAGTGACTGAAGGACTGATTGGTGAAGAACAAGGTGCGTTTAGGAGTGGTAGATGATGTGTGGATCAAATCTTCAGGCGTATGATAGGATTAATAGGGAAGCTCTGTGCAGGTGTTAGTAATATATAGTGTTGGTGGTAGGCTTCTGAATGGAATCAAAAGTATGTATGACGATAGTGAAGCGTGTAAGAATGAATGGTGTCAAAGGTGCATTTATGATTTAATATTAATAGCGGAGTGAGGCATGGAAGTGTTATTTCTCCTTGGTTATTCAATTTGTATATGATTGGAGTTATGAAAGAATTAGAGATGGGGGTGCCAGGAAATGGTGTTAGAATGATGGAGAATGGAGGTGAGTGGAGAGTGCCCTACCTATTATATGCGGATGATTTGGTTTTGTGTGGTGAATCTGAAGAGAGTTTGAGAGGATTGGTAGAGGGATTTGGCAGGGTGTGTGAAAGGAGGGGTTAAACGTAGATAAGAGGTTATGGTTGTGAGTGGAAAGTCGTCGGTGTGAAGTTATGTTAGATGGTGAGGAGCTGAACAAGTGTCTGAGTTTAAATATTTAGGATATATGTTGGATGAAAAGGGAACGGATGATTCAGAGTGTAGTATGAAAGTTGTGAACAGCAGGAAGGTGGGCTGGTGCAAATTTAAATCGTTATGGATGTAAAGGGATCTGCCAAGTCTTTGAGTGCGCTAGTTTCTTACATGAAGGTATGTTGTTACCTGTGTTAATGTATAGTAGTGAGACTATGGTCTGGAATAAGAGGTATAGTTTAGATCTAAAGTTCAATGTGTTCAGATTGGATAATCTTAGGGGCGTGTTAGGTGTGAAAAGAATTGATAAAATGAGAAATGAACGTATTAGAGAGTTATGTGGTGTGGAAAATGAAAGGGGTAAATGAGAATAAATGAAAAGTACGTTGAGATGGTTTAGTCATGTGGAAAGGATGAATAACAGTTGGTTGGTTAAGCGGATGTATAGTGGTGAGTGTGTTGGGAGTGCGACCGGCATATATATATATATATGTATATATATATATATATATAGAAGAGAAGAAGAATATATATATATATATATATATATATATATATAGCAGTATATATATATATATATATATATATATATAAAGCTGACATCATGTAACTCAAGAACGGCATCACCTACAGTAAAACAAATATATTTGGAATCAGCTGAAAATTCTAAGGAAGGGTTTTTTATTTTTTTTTTTTTATTCGTCAGAAATATTTTTTAAAAAAAAATGTTTACCCCATTTAGGGGGCTCGAGCCGACGGGGGACAGCCCGTCGTCCACCGGGAGGCCGAGAGATCCCGACTTCTGCCATCTTTGCGGTTTACCCTATGGTATTCCTTTAGTTAAAAAAAAAGAATAATTTTACTTCCCTTTACACTTCGGTATTACTTTAACAAAAATGGCAAGAGTCGGGGTTTCTCGGCCTCCCGGTGGACGGCGAAGGCGAAGTCCCCCCTCTGTCCCCTTATCGGCTCGAGCCCCATAAATGAGGAAATTTTTTTTTAAGAAATATTTCCGACAATGCAAAAAAAAAAAATTAAAACCCCTCCTTAGAAGTTTCCGCTGATTCCAAATATATAATTTGTTTTACTGTAGGTGCTGCCGTTCTCGTTACATGATGTCAGCTTTAGACACATATATGGTTCAGGCTGGATCCTACCAATCCAATTTTTTTTAATCCGGTACACCTCTCTAATAGGCATTTTATTGCTTTTCAGGAAATGATGCAAACGAAATGGAATTTTTAGAAACATTTTACAAAGTCCAAAATATTGAGACGTTTCTCATTAATTTTTAATGTTTTTTTTTGTTTTAACGTGTGAAACAATTTTCTTTTTGGTTGCTATGGAAAAGCCGTTTTTTTTTTTTTTTTTTTTGTCTTAAAATTTTAATTGACTTCATGGGAAACGTAGTTTGTAGACAGACAAACAGCGAGTCCAATGATAGTCCCAATTATTATTGCTTACTAATGGCTTAATAATAATTGTACTTTTTGATTTTAATTACACACACTATTTTTTTTCTTTTTTTTCTCTTTATCTTTCTATTTTTTTTTTTTCACATAGAAAATTATTTTCCAGGTAAAGGAACAATGAATTTTGTTCTTTAAAAAGTTTTAATTTCTTTTTGTTTAATTTTCATATTAGTTATGTTTAAGTGAAGATTTATATTATTTATTGTTAGTAAATTTATTTTAAAATTAATTTTATTTCCTTTACTTTTTTGGGAAATAAAGGGGTACCGTAGATTTTTCTTTACCCAATTGATGATCTACATCAAGCATTTACTGGAAACAAAGCTTAAGGGAGAGGTCCAATTTGTTTATTAGCTAACTGAAAATTCCCGGGAAAAATCGAGAAAGTGACTTTTGGCAACAACTTTCTTAATTTTTATAAGAATTGAATTAAACAAAATGCAGAAAGCGACATAAGGGTTCTAAAAGCTTGATTTCGAGGTTTTTAATTTGCATCTTATACCGTTTTTGTTCTATTTGAATTGGAAATTGTCCGAAATTTCCCTAACTTTCATATTCCTTTTTATAGAATCCGAGGAACAAAAATTAAACTAAAAGAAAAATGTAGTTAAAAACTCTTGGTTTTAAAATTTTGATTTTGGCTACTAATAAAGAGATATCTCTATTTCACTACACGTATTTAAAATTGTGTTGTTATACATGACAATTCGCGATAACTTATTTTCCTTTTCTGTTATCAATACAAAATTTTATATGCATGTATAATTGGGGAAGTTACACTTTCTTACTAAGATGTTTTTGTTACCCAACACATTTGCCCAGCAGCGATTGTTGAGTTTGCCAAAAATTAAAAAAAATCCCCAAAATATATAACCAACCTTCATATTTCAAATTGAAAGATTTGACATAATTATTGCAACATTTTTATAGCACTTTTGCATGATTTAATTTCAGCATTAGAGAGATGGTTTTGCTTGAATTTTTCCTTAACAATTTGTCATACCGAACGGTGTAATGTGCATATGAAAAAAGTTAAGAAATTTTCTAAATTTTTCAAGTGCAAATAGAACAAAAATGGTAAAGTAAAAACAAAATGGAATTTATGGAAGTTGAGAGTGGCATGCCACAGCATTGGTCGCCTAAAAACCGCAATAGATAGGACTAGTTTCTTAGTCAGTCACACATTTCCAAATATTTTACAGTCTTGTTGCAAATGCAAGCCAATTTTACCCGTGTTTTAATGCTTCAGTAGAAAGAACTAGTCAACATTAAGAGTATGAAAACCTACTGAGAAATACTATTGGAGATGAAAGACTTATTTGACTTGCCCTCCATTCTACATATACGATGTGATGAAATAAAAATGGGAATATTTTAGCACAGACTACGCCTACTCGTTTTTCAGACGATTAATTTTAACAATTTAGGTAGATGATTTTAGTAATTCATATAAATTCTTCCCATTTTTTCTTAGGAATTTAATATTTTGTCCTTCCAATATATATATATATATATATATATATATATATATATATAATATACATATATATATATATAATATTATAAAGAAACGATTTTTGTTTGGCCCCCCCCGAAAAAAATTCTGGATTAGCCACTGTATATATATATTATTATATATATATATATAATATAAGATATAATATATAATATATATTAATAATATAATATATATATATATATATATATATATATATTAATAATATATATATATATATAAGTATTAATATAATAATAATATATATCATGCCAACAAAGAACAAACTCAATTATGCGAAACACCTGCCAACACAGGTTTCGCATGAACTGCACCAACCTTCAAACCCCTAACATGGTCCCCGCCACTCATGGAGAGATTCACACACACACAACAAAATTATACAGAACTGCCACACATAAAAATATCTGTAGAAAAAAAAAATACACACTACAAACTCAATTTCCTAACCAACCAGTTCTGCAGCTAGATTCATACAAGGAGGCCATTCCTCCCATACATATAAAATAATATAATGAATCTCCCAGGGTGCCATCCTATTACCAACACACTTTAAAACTTTGATGTATGACCTACCACATCCCCTTCTTTAAAAATCAGTAGTTATGTAGATGATCTAACAATCACAGCTCAAAATTTCTATAAAGATATGGCAAGCCAAGAACTACAACAATATATAAACCAACTGGAACAATGGCTATCAACAAGCAGAATGACGATTGCACCTCAAAAAATCCTATATCACATTACTTACCCTTGATGGAAGAGAATCTAATATCCATCCAGCAGTTTTCCTGTCATAATAAACGACTCACTATCCTAGGTTTGACTTTTGATATGCACATTACATTCACCCCCCATATAAACAATTATTACTTCTAGAGCCGCAACATAATTAAACTCCATGGAAACATAGTGGAACAAATTTTGGCTCCAACATAAAGAGGCCCTCACAAATAATATACAGACAATATCTCCACCCCATTCTTAAACTATGCTTCACCTGCTTGAGCACCAACCAGAAATTTGAAGTCCTTCCTAAAGAATAATCTCCTCATACCCAAGACCTTTTAGGAATATAAATTTAAAGTTTAGTCATGAACCCTCAACCCAATTGTCGAAGATGTTCCTCCATGACATGACAAATGATGACACAGAACATCTTACTAAACTGCTTGGACTTGACAGACATCGGATGCAACTTTGATACAATCGCTTTAATGGATCTCTGAGGCCTGACCTGCTGTGGTGGCATCAGTTTCTCGGGATGTCCTACTTCATATAGGAGGGGAGCTGGGAGCTACTAGTCAAATTAATTAATATATTATAATATTATAATAAAGATAATATATAGATATATTAATATAAATATATATATATATATATATAATATATAAGATAATAATATATTATAATATAATAACTATATGATATATCTCTTCTGAGGATTTATAATCTATTTTATATTATATTTTGAAAATATCCTGCACATTTAATGATCAGTTGCAAGTGATGTTTTCAATTATTGTTTATTTATTTATTTAATGTTACTTGATATATTCTATGAATCTCTTTTAGGTGTAAGAAAAAATTTGAGCACCCATTTCTTAGGAATCATTTGATAATTATGTTAATGTATTGCACATTTCAGGCTAAAGGAACTTGGCATAAGGCTAAATTGGAATGGATCACAGGGTGTTTCTGCAGTTTCTGATCTTCATGGAAATATAAAGGAAGTTGCTGTTGGACCATCACATATTGGAATTCTAACAGAAGATGGGCGAGTTGCAAGGCTTGTGTTTTCTATTAACACTGATAGTCTTGACCTCAATAAAGCTGAACAGACCAAAGGGTTAGTACGGTACGGTCATTTTAATTTTTTTCTTATTCTATAAATAATAGTAGTTATATATTATATAGGCCCTATATATATATATATATATATATGTATAATATATATATATATATATATGATTATATATATATATATATATAATATTATATATATAATATATGTGTGTGTGTGTGTGTGTGTGTGTGTAACCAATGGAGAAGGGAAAAGAGTGGAATGTGCTCTGCTTATTTTATGCAGATTTGGTTTTGTGTGGTGAATCTGAGGAAAGTTTGATAGGATTGGTAGAGGGTTTTAAAATTAAATGCAGATAAGAGTAAGGTGTTGGTGATTGGTGAGGAGAGTCCGCAGTGTGAAATCAGATGGATGGAGGCAACTAGGAAAGATAATTGTTGATATGAAAAGGGAATGGATAATGCAAAGATTGCAGTAGGAAAGGTTCCTTTGTGGAATTAAATCTTCATGAATGCAAGGGGACTAAGTCTTGAGTGTGCTAGGGTCCTGCATAAGAGTGAAGGGAGGTAAGTGAGTTGTCTTGAATAACCACCTTCAATAATAGATGAATTTTGGATGTTTGATGTTGAAGCGTTGTCACGATAAAGTAGCGTTTCTTCCCGGAGGCTGCTTAGGAGTCTTGCGTGGGGCTAGCAGCTTCCTGCCCAACAGTAGACGCCAACAGAAGCTAAAGCCCCCAGTGGACAAATGCCGCGAGCACACTTCCGCTCTTCCGAACCTGGAAGGACGTCGTGGTAAGTAGCGTGGTAAGATGACAGGTGAGGAGCTTAGGGTAACACGATTTAAAGGTCACGAAAAGGCTTCGACCACTCTGTACTCTTACTGGCAGTTGGTCGACGCACCAGCAGAAGCTTATGTGAAGTTACAGTACAGCGGCATCAGGGTGACGAACCAGAAGAAAAGTAGCTGACCCAGCAGTAGAAAACATCGATTTGATGGGAAATGATTCAGTGATAATTGTTAATGGTGTGACAGAATTTGGAAGGGAGGATGTTCATGGTCACTTCAGGTGGTCACAAATTTGCAAGGGAGGTAAGTGAGTTGTCTTATTGAATAAAACCACCTTCAATAAATAGATGAATATTTGGATGTTTGATGTTGAAGAGTTTGAAGTCGTTGTCACGATAAAGTGCGCGGCACGTTTCTTCCCGGGTAGGCTGCTATGAGTCTTCAGTGGGGCTAGCAGTCCTCCTGACCCAGACGCCACAAGGGTATGCTGTTACCAGTGTTAATGTATGGTTGTGCACCTTGCTTAAGGTGCAGTCTGTTCTTGTGGATAATCTTAGGGATATGTTAGGGGAGGGAAGAATTGATAAAATTTGGGAAGATGTGTTATGAGCAGTCCTTTGCATCAAATGCAACAAGACCGACAATCTCTCTGATAACATCAATACAAGACCCAACAAGACACATACAAACGCGCAATCACGAAATAGCAAGAACCAGACACACATACAAACACACATGCGCATAACGCACCAGCCACAAGCACAACCTCACAACGATACCACACCAATAAGGCTCACAATGAACGTCATTCCCCCACACCTGCAAAACCCACCAACCAACCAAGCACCCACGGCGCCAAACCCAACACCCAACACACCCACAACACAATGGAATGTTGTTGATAATCTGTTGGTTAATTAAGCGAGTGTATAGAGGTGATTGTTGGCAATTTTCTGGCTGGGAGATAAAAGAAAAATTGGAGTGAGTTAGTAGTAAAAGTGTTTAAAGGAAAGGAATGTGAATTCACATGGGGTGTATATCTAACACAGGGGATGAACCCTGACATTGACAAAATACCACAGTGATTTGAAGTTCTAGGGTCAATTTTGACCTGGACCAGCTCAAACTTAAGGGTACAGCTTAGGGACACGGACCCCAAGAGTTTTATTTTCAACTTGGGTTATGTTCTACTTAACTACACAATCGCATTGATGCCAATCACCTTGCAACACCACCCTAACTCCACCCCCAATCCATGGGTTAAGATAAAGAAAGAAAGAAAAATATATACACCAAGTACTCCTAAAAATAATTACCAATTTGAAGTTACTCTGATGATAACTTATGGTGTTAATATGTAACCTTCACACTTTAAAAATAGACACCATTTTTATTGGTTGTATATTAAGTAACTATGGAGTAGGGCTATAAACATAACCATGTAGCTGTTATAGCGTTACATAAATGTAGCATAAGGAAAAAGGTACCATAGAGACTTCAATATGCAAGTAGCTCTTCCTATATGTGAATATCTATACTAGAGTAGTTTTCATTCCATTATGTGATCTACCAGTTGGCAACCAACCAACCAACTTTATTCAATTTGTGTAGGGATAACATTTTCAATATTCTTTTCCAATTATCGATACATTGATAGCATTATATATATATATATATATATATATATATATAATATATACCTATCTATATAATTATATATATATCATATTATATATATAATATATATATATATATATATTCCGTATGCCCATCCGCCACCTAATGGTAAAGAAAGGGAAGAAAAAAAGGAAGAAAGGAAGAGTTTATATAAATATTTTAACATATAATAAAATACTTTTAAATATATATATATATAATATAAAATATATATATATAATATATATATAATATATAATATATATATATATAGTATATATAATATATATAGGCTCTGTGTTATCCTAAAAAACAATTTTCCTTTTCTTGTCAATAACTATTAACTATATAACCCAGTAACAACATTCTGTTTAGCTTTGAACTTATATAAAATTTAAAAAAAATAAAAAAAAAAAAAAAAAAAAAAAAATAATAAGTACCAAAAACTAATATAACCACAGTATACAAAAAAAAAAAATCTCCTCATATGATTCTCTATGTGATATATTTATTATATTTTTTATTTAAAAATACATTTTATAAAGCTATCAAATTACAATAGTTGGAACAAAAAGCAAATATACGTAATTATTTACCTAATATGAAGCAATGATCATGTTGATATCACCCCCATATATCCTTTTTTTTTGACAGCTATTCAGAATTGTCCCAAAGTTTCCTTTAATTTTTGTTTTGTGTGTCTTTAATTTGATTGCATGCTGGCAAGCAACAATAACATTTGGTATGAGACAGGGATGTAGTAAAGAACCAGAATTTCATATGGTATCTGGCCAGGAAACCGGAAACTTTCCAGAACCTTGAAAAGTTCCGGCCGAAACTGGGGAACTTTATCGACTTCCGCTTCACCTTACATATTCTACTGAAAAACCTGCACTGAAATAACAAGTGTGATCTCTCTAAAGGTATCTGATTCTTGTCCAACCATATTGGTGAGCTTTTTTAGTCTTCTAATAAGCCAAAATTTGGTTAAGGCGGGCCATAAATTTTTAGTAAAATAGGCAATAACACTAAATTATAAAGTTCTACGAGGCTTCAAAAAGTTTAAAAAAAATCAGAAAAATAGAATCGCAAGGAAAAGGATAGATTTTGTTCCAGTTGTAAATTGCAATAGTGTGTCGATACGACAATAGCATATATTCAGAAGCATGTATAAAAGGCCTGCCTCTCGTCAATCTTCCTTCTATTCTTCTCCTTCCTATCTCAAATTTCTCCTCTCTCTTTCTTCCTCTCTTACTCTCTCTCTCATCTCTTCTCTCTTCTCTTCTCTCTCTCTCTCTACTCTCTTCTCTCTCTCTCTCTCTCTCTCTCTCTCTCTCTCTCTCGCTTCTCTCTCTTCTCTCTTCTCTCTCTCCTCCCTCTCTCTCTCTCTCTCTCTCTCTCTCTCTCTCTCTCTTCCATCTCTCTCTCTCTCTCTCCTACTCTCTCTCTCTCTCTCTCTCTCTCGCTCTCTCTCTCTCTGATCTCACTCTCTCTATCTCTCTCTCCTCTCTCTCTCCTCTCTCTCCTCTCTCTCTCTACTCTCTCTCTCTCTCTCTCTCTCTTCTCTCTCTCTCTCTCTCTCTCTCTCTTCTCTCTCCCTCTCTCTCTTCTTTCTTCTCTTTCTCTCTCTCTCTCTCTCTCTCTCTCTCTCTCTCTCTCTCTCTCTCTCTCTCTCTCTCTCTTTCTCTCTCTCTCTCTCTTTTTTTTCTTTACTCTCTCTGTATTCTCTTTCTCTACTCCTCTCTTCTCTCCTTAAGACATTTGATCATTTTTGCAATTTGTGCTTACAAAACTTAAGAAATGCTCGAGTTTGCGTTCGTTTTTGTCAAACTTAGCGCAAAAATATGCTCATGAAACATAAGGAATTTCTTTAATTCTGTAAGGCTGCTATTTCCCATGCTCGCCAAATTTAGCACGTTTTTACAAAAAAATGTAAACAAACATGATTTCGGCTTGGTAGGTCCATTAGAATTTTGGAATTTTTCATGCAATTAAAATTTAACTTTAAATCCCATTCTTCTAAATCGATGGTAAAACCCTCACAATAGTTGTATCAATTATTTGTAATATAAACCCTTTATTTTTTTTTTTTTTTCTTTTTATTTCAAAACCTTTCCATCACAACAGCTGATTCCAATTTTTGTAAACAAAAGTAACTTGTATGATAAATCACAATCATTTTTGCACAAAATTTGTGCTAAAACTGGGTAAGCATTTCTAATTGAGAGTAAGCACAAATGACAAAAATGAAAACGGTCTTACACGCTTCATGTTTAAAAAAACTCTGATAAAAACTTATATTTTAACTTAATGAAAAGAAATACATATTTGTGAATTATGATAAACCTTTCTTTTGTTAACTTTAAGAAACAGTGTACTATCAGTCTATTAATTACTATAATTAGTGAAAGCAAACTTACTTAGTTGAGTTTGATTAAAATTTGATCAAATCTCAATTTTCAGTTTGTTTATCAGCAAACCCACGTGGTAAACATTTGTTTATAAACAAAGTTGTGTGAATTGGGTTATCCTGTGAACCCTACCTTCACTAAATTGCTTTACTTCACAAAAAATTTCATCCGTTTTCGTGAATTTATTACGTCATAATTCGCTGATCAATTTGATATATTTTTTACGCATAATCATAACTGAGTAAATGACAAATCAATTACTAATATTTTTTAAGAAAGACATTTGAAAAAGTGGAAAGTTCAGTAAATTCCGGCTGGAACCAAGATAGTTCTGGCCGGAACCACAAAAAGTAGCAAAAAATGCCATATTAGATTTGGCTCTTTTTGGTTGAATCAGACCACCCATATGGCCAGATTGTATATTTTCTCCCACTGAGTCCGATTTTGGGACCATAGATCCCAAAATTTGAGGGTTCAAGCCCCCCTGTTCCACTTGTTTTTTTTTTCTGGATTTCAAACATTTTTGACCCTTGAGGCATCAAATTAGAGGTTTCTAGAGGAATGAAAGAATAAAATTTTGTCGTCAATCCAGTAAAATTATATAGGCGAGATGGTAATTGATGGATTTGAAAGTTGTGTAACAAAGCGTTTATGGAGGGTTAGTTACCGAGGGACTGGAGGGAGAGCAAAATAATTAGTATCCTTATATATAAGGTAGGTGGGATAAGGTAACTGTAGGTATTATAGGGTAATTAGTTTAAGTGTTGTAGGGAAGATATATGCTGGTATTTTGTTCAAAAGAGTGCGTCAAGGGACTGAAGTACTGATTGGTGAAGAACAAGATGCGTTTAGTAATGAGTACGAGGATGTGTGAGATCAATCTTTTACATTGAAACAATATGATTGGGAAAGAGGCGAGAAGAATAAATTGTATTTAGGTTCTATGGGTTTGCAACAGGCGTATGATAGGATTACATAGGGAAGCTTTCTCACATGGCAGATGTTAGTACATAGATTCCTTCAGTAATTTAAGCCTGAATAGTAACTAGACGTATGTAAAACGAGAATGAAGCGTGTGTAAGAATGGAATAAATATGTTAAAACTGATTGGTTTAATATTAATAGCAGGAATGTGGTAGGAATGTTTTATGTATGCTTGGATATTCATTGCATATGGATGTGGTTATGAAAGAATTAAAGGTGGGGGTGGCAGGGGATGTTTGTTAAAATGATGGAGAATGGAAGAAGAGAGGGAGAGTTCCCTACCTTTTATATGCGGATGATTTGGTGTGTGGCGAATCTTGAAGAGACATTTGACGGAGAATGGTAGGAGGATTTGGGTGGGTTTGAAAGTTAACGTAGATAAGAGTAAGGTTATGGTTGTGAGTGAGACAGTTTCGTTTTGCCGTGGAATGGATGCTTAATATATTAGATACGGATTCCAGATTTAAATACTTAAGAAATGAATGTTGGATGCTATTTAACCATGTACTGTAACCAGGTTTATTTTCGTTAACCAAAGGTAAGAGCCACTACAGCAATTAATTGTTTGGTAGATGTTAAGTACTAAGTCTAATGATGCGCTAGGGTCTTTACAATGAGGGTATGTTGTTACTGTGTTAATGTATAGGAGTGAGACTATGGCATGGAATAAGAGGTATTGATCTAAAGTTACAATGTGTTGCAGGATTAGACAATCTTACAAGTTCCAATGTGTCGAGAAATAATTGATTAAAATTAGGATCTAAACGTATTAGAGTTG
>JABUQX010038838.1:52500-60000 GCA_015478945.1 Trachelipus rathkii
CTGCAAAAGCCTCTTTGATCACACTTATTCAACTTGACATTTATATTTCCTACACTGTTCCCTTATAATCCTATTGATTCTCTCTGTTATTTCACTTTTCACATCGCCTCTCTTTACACAGTCTAATACTTTTTCAAAATCTACAAAAAACATATAGACATGAGTTCTACACATACTCTGCTTTGCTCTTATCCTCAGGGTGATAATCAACTCTACAAATGATCTACCTTCACTGAAACCTGCCTGTTCCCTCCGCAGTATTCAGTCTATTTGCTCTTTTTCTTTCCAAAACAATCATCAGAATTTAACTCGGTAAGCTACGTTATTACCCTCCATTTGTCACAACATGCTAAGTCTCACTTCTTAGGCAATTTGGTTAGCAGCCCTTCCCTCTATTTCTCCGGGAATATTTCTTTCTAACAAATAAAGTTAAAGAGCTCCCATAATGAATTCCTGATCAGCTTTCAGAAGCGCCTCCTGTATTTGATCAATTAATGGGACTCTTCGCATCTTCAGCTTTTTCAGTGCTTCTTTAATTTCTCTTCTGGTCAAGGGTTCATTTTCAACGTTCAACCTATGTCTAGGCCTTTCTTCCATTTCGTTCTCTCCTACCACTACTTCACATTCACCGCTTAATACCTCCTTAAAAGTGTTCCTTCCACTTCATTAGTTATCCCTCCATAGTGGTTATCAATTTTCCATCCTTCCGGCCTTTCACCGGATATCCTTTTCGGTATCCCTTTCCAGCCAACATTTTTGTTACTTTGCATGTACACTTCCTGCATCTCTCTTCATGCATTATTTTCAGCTTCCTCGGCCAAATCCTCTGACCATTGTCGTTTATCTCTCACTGCCCCTCTTAACTTCTGCTTTTCTCTTGCCAGGAATCCATCATATCCCTTTTCTCATCCAGGTCTACACACTTGCTTAAGCTTTCTTCTATCATTTTCCAAGTCTCCTCCGAGATCCATATTTTCCTTAAATACCCAGTTGCTTCTTCCGTAGCTCCCAAAACTAATCCAGTTCTCCACACTCCCTTCTGTATTTTCCTTATGCAACATCTCAAATACGTTATTCAGGGTCACCTTCCACCCCTCTCTTAATTCTAGACTTTGAAGTTTTTTGACCTCAAATCTCTTACCTTTTTTTCTGTAAGTTAGAGCGATTTCTACATAGTTTAATCTTAATATCTGCTACTTCTAAATGATGATCACTTACCATGTTTGCCCCTTTCTTGCATCTCGTATCTCAAAGATGTTCTCTATCCCATTCTTATCACAAAATGGTATCTCTGATTGTGTTCTACCATCTGGAGACACCCATGTGACCTTGTGACATTCTTTATGTGGGAACAATGTTCCTTCAATCTTGCAGAAATTCACAAACCGATGTTCATTTCCGCCTCAAACCCCATGTCATCCCATCATTTTCGAATGAACTTGGCATTAAAATCTCCCATAATGATCATAATATCTCTTCTCTTCACTCCCCTCACCATCTCCTTCAGCCTCTCATAAAAGCTCTCATTTACACCCTCTTCTGCCATTTCTGTAGGAGCATAACATTGTGTAACTAACCGTCACCGGTGTTAATGCTTTAATGATTCTTGCTCAGACTGGCTCCCATTTCATCATACTATCCATAAATCCAACCCACTTCCGTGCTCTTCTCTCCTAGAGCACAAGAACTTCTGTCTTGATCCTACCATTATCTCTCTACTTTCATTTCAACTCACCTCGCCCCACTCCCCCACGTACCTCTCTGCTTCCATCGCCACATGATGGAACATTATAGTTAAAAAAAAAAAAATAAATAGTCTTACATTCTTCCAAAATCCGGTTTTTATTTTCATGCTTGGTTTCGTCCGTGTTTTTTCGTTTTTTCATGCTTGGTTTGGTCCAGTTTAGGTGTTTTCATGCTTGATTACGTCCGGTTTATCAGAACATTAGTTTTTGTATGCTTTTTTCTCAAAGGCTGTGAGAGTGATTAGCTCACCTTAGCCGATCCCATTGGTGGGTCACCACCTTAAGAATCTGAGCATGCCCTGCTGATTTGGTCCGCTGGCCGAAGCCACTTCTGCAATATTTAAAGGTATCAGAAGACTTTGGTATCAGAAAACCCCTATCCGACATCTGGAAGCGCCCGATGTGGGACCAGCAACTGCACATGGGAAGTTACTCTGCAGTAACTTTTAAACTAATTACTTCACAGGGCATGATGGAATCTCTAACAGTCGTTCATATTTCCACAAGTTACTTATCCTTCTTCCTTAATTTATGCATCACAGAAAAATTTCTTAAAATGTACGAAATAATTTGGTGCACTCCTAATTCCATGTATTGAACACTTCAAGCCATACTCAAATAGCTTAAGAAGAAAATCACCATTTTAAATTTTTATAAAAAGATTAAAATATGAAAACTCTACAATTTGAATTAGAATAATAAACAAAAATCTCTAATATAAGGCCTCACTATAACTCTATGCCATATTAAAAAATTATGAGATATTCTTCCAGAAATTTAACAAAAAATCATCAAACTTGTGTTTATGATTTCTTCATAATTATTATTAATCCCATAAGGTTAATGAATGAAAGAAAACAAGTAATAATTGCTGTTTAATGTGTAACGTTTAAAAAATAAAAACACTTTGTACGCTTAAGTAATAAGTTAATAAAACGAATAAATTGAAAATACAATCTCCTGGGGGTGGGGGAGGTGTGACTAGTAGGAATATGAGGATCTTATTGAATACTAAATCAGTTCTTGCTGAACTAATAAACCATTAAAAACCACATCTCCATCCTCTATATTATGGTTTTTGTTGTCATTTGCTTCACGGGATGGTCAACTTTGCTTATTACTCTTCTGATAATAACTTCAATAACTCTACTCCTGAACTAATTTCTGATTGGCAATAGTTTGGGAGTAAATAATTTAATATAAATATTAATTAAAAAATATTGACAATTCATTGTAATGATTCGTAATTCCAAGACTTACAATTCTGTCATAAATTTAAAAGTTGGTAATAAATTTATGCGGTTAATAATTTAATAATACAAGTAACTACTGAAGATAATTACTAATTATCAGTATATTTAAAAAAATAAAGCTGACATATCAATTTTTAGGATCTATTCATCTCTGTTAGAAGAATATGAAGTAAATGAAGGGGCTGTCCTGACATCTTCGACGATAAATGAGGCGCTAAAGAATCAATTGCGTCAACATCTTTAGTTTGGCAGGCAAGGACCAAAGATTGTAACAGTATCAATAATTCCGAATCGTCAAAAGGAACTGAAAAAAAAATATTTAACGATAATGATAAACAGCATTTTTAAAACCGCAAGGATAAACAAAACGGCAACTTTTTTATATGGTTATAACAGTAATGTTCCTTCTATACGAGAGCTTAAAATGCGACTTTAGCCTGGCGTTTCTAACACCTAGATAAAGGCAATGAATGGGTCAATAAGTAAAACGTTGTTCCATCTATAGGAACACTTCTAACGTTCGTATAGTTGGAACAATATACTACTCAATGACCTATTCAGCTGAATTTAGGGAGGCGCTTCAAAGCGTTCGTATAGAAGAAGCCAAAGAGGTCAGAAATATTTAGGCTTTTAATATATACATATATTATATTAATATTTATATATTAGTACACTTTAAAAAGTTTTAAAAAATCTCACTATTGGCTGATAATTGTAGTTCACTGGACAGACATGAATATTTTTCAAGTAATTTACTATGTTCTTGCTTCATGTGATGAGGAAGAGGTTGCAGTGTTAATATCAATAATAAAGCACAAATCTCACTTCTGTAAACAATAAGAAGTAATTAATTATTTATTTCTTGAGAATTCCCAAATTATTTACCTCACATTTTAAGTACTTTTAAAAAAATTCTTCTTATAACTTTAATATCTTGCGTAACAATTATTCCAACTACATTCTGCATACAGATTACAGACCTTCCTTACATACCTACCACCATAACGATATCACTTACCTGATCCTTTACTTTGCTTTTTCTCTAAAGTGGTCTTCAGAACCCGTCCCTATAATTATTTTTTTTTTTAATGCTATCACTCTGATCTTTGGCTTTTCTTTTGTAAAACTTCCCCCATTATTACTATCTAGAAATTTGATACTATGTTTGTTAATTTTTTATTATGCGCATTCCTCAATATAATTTCTCATACCTTATAAATCTTGAAATAATCTTCCTGCGCTTACTTTTGGATAATAACCGTGTTAGTTTGAAGAAAATATATCAATAGTTTAATCATAATAAAAAACTCCATATATTAAAAATTCAAATTCTTATCTTGATATGTGCAGGTGGATAGAATTTCACAAACAACAACACTTCTTCCCTAAGAAAAAGAATTGAAGACGAATTTGTCATGCAAATCCATAGTTTTAAAATCTAAAATGTCCGATATTGCATTACGCTAATCGGGAAAAGTCTTAATTATATAGGCTTTATTAACAAATTCCCACACCTCAGTGAGATGTTGATGGAAAATTATATAAAAAAAGTAAGAATATTCAGCACCCTTCGATAACACACACATTTAAACACACACACACGATACATGTTAAAAAAATTATATACTAATAACTTATTATTATTATTTCAATAAAAAAATAGATACATATACAAAAAGCCTTGTTAAAATATCTTTCAAATGACCAGTGGATGATTTGCCTTCCAATTCTTCTATATAAGATAAAATTTTCGAGAATTCTTTCAATGACACATTCAAATCCCCTTATATAATAAATAATAATCAATAATCAATAATAAATAACTAAAATTAATAATAATTAATAATAATAATAAATAAATAATAATAATAAGATAAATAATAATAATAATAATTAATAAGATATAATAAATTAATAAAATAATAATAAATAATATTAATAATAAGAATTAATTAAAATAATAATTAATAATCAATAATACAATTAATATAATAATTAATAATAAGCAAATAAATACAATTTTATCACTTAAAAATCTTATAAACTTTTACCTATCATGTATCTCTATCAAGCTTTATCCATTTAAATTAAATAAATATTTGTACCCTGACTTTGGATAAAAGCATGCAGTAAGAACGGAAAAGATTATGTAAAGGTAAGTCTTACAAAAATGATCATGCTTGTAGCATGGTATGCTAATACGCTCCTAATCAACATACTAAAAATATACATTTGTACTGTCACGCAAAATGGCGTTCTCTTAGTGGCCACTAGAAAAAACGAAAAAATTTTAAAAAATTATAAAAAATTCCATTTCTTTGAAATCAAATTACAGGAAATTTCATGGTCTGAAAAAAATGATATATCGGCTATGTTAAAAACAGTAACAATGTTATACCAAGATGAAGTAGGGGAAAAAATGAAAATATAAAAAAAAGTATAGTCAACATTACCCTGTAGTTACCACCCCTAAATGCTTAAAAATTTATGCTCACAATACATTAGCACCTTGACCTGATTGGCTGGAGAGCACTAATTCTTGCCCATTCTTTATATCTGTTTCAGTGGTAATCCCCTTGTTCTAGAGTGAGAAAATAATCATAAGAAAAATGAAGAAGAAACCTGCTTTTTTAGCTGTTGCAATGTGCTTTGGACGATAACTCTACTAATGTTCGCAAAATAACAGGCCAAAAAGCTCGACCGGAACATTTCAAAGTGCAGCAAACAAAACTGATAAAATTCATTTACTATTTCAAATCCCATTCCTGCTACTGTTGCTTGTACAAAGTACATGGCAAGAAAGTGAGTCGACGGTGTATACGTCAATCCTATCAAAATAAAACAGTGAGTATTAAAACTGAAGTATCGCCAAGAGAATCCTTCGCAGGCAGCTAGTTAACGCTAGTTCTAACCGCACTAGAAGGTGTTGAATCGTTCAATTCTCAACCGAAGCCGGTTTATTTAGGCAGAATGATACGGAACTTTTGAAAAGGCGTAAAAAAAATTAGCAGTCTTCTGTGAACAGTTACTATCCAGCTTTTCGCGAGGACAATTTTGAAAGTATGCAAGACTAGAACAGTGATTTATGGACAAAGCAAGATGCCACGTGAGGATGCGTTCAGGCATCAGATTTACCCACTGCAGAAGCTCGAATATCACCAGTGGGGCGAAGTGGTTAAGTGCTTAGAAGCGCAAAAGCCATTCCTGCGAGGATACTCCTGAAGTAGTGAGGATGCCCACAGCCAGCAGCCGTACCGATTGACACTGATAGTTCTCGATGTTTTGGTAAAACCGTGAGTGTTAGCACAGAAAACTTGGTCGAGTTCAATATCTGTCAGCTGCCGTAGTGGAAAAAATGCGTAGTTTTTACAGAGGGAGGGCGAGCCTACATTCTAGACAATTGAGGAAAAAATTGCAAAGCCTGGTTTGGGTGAAAAAAGCATTCTCACTTCAATATCAGGCACAGACGGGAAGTATAAATGAAAACATTTGGAAAAACTTTATCAAAACATAATCTTGGACATCACACAAAAAAAAAGAATGCTAGTCCCTGAAGAAAAAAAATTACATTCAAATATTACATCTAAACTGATCAGAACTGATATAAAAATTTGTTGTAACAAAAAATAAGAACTTTATCGTAACATTATCAGATTGAGAATAGAAATCGCTGTTATTAAAGAAATGATAGAAATATGATACATTAAATTAAAATAACATGGATAAACACAATGAAGCACAGATAGCGGAGTATAATTAACGAAAAAATGAGAGAGGAGCCGGAAACATGAGGTTATAATTGTAGGAAGAGACAGGAGAGGAAGAGAGAAGACGAGAAAGGAGAAAAATGTCGTAGCTGATTATATCTACTAAACTATCCGCTCTCATCTCCCTTAACCCTTATACAAGGGTACTATTACGCTCTCCTCGCAATCCCTTGGAAACTAGTTGTGTAACATAAAGCGTTTATTACACAACTTCCAAAATCCCAATCAATCACCATCTCCCTCCGCTTTTATTTGCATATAGAAAGGAGTGACTCATATTGAAGAAGGATCCTTCAGTTTGTCCTGTAGATAGTGCTTTAGTGTGAAACGAATTATCTATATTTGGATTAATATTTTAATTTCTTTTATCTTCTTTCAGAAGACGACTTTAATATTACACTTTAACACTACAAGTTAAGAGGTGGCGGACCTTCGATTATATTTATCTTGACATATTATTACAATAAAATAATTTATCATTTAGTTTAAAACAAAGAAGAATCGCCACATTTGTTATATTCTCACGTATAAAATGAAGCGAGCGGTAAAAGGTCCAAAATTTTCGTTAAAATAATATATATCATTTTAATCTTGCAAGACCAATCACAATCCCCTAAACTTTACAGCACTTTTCTTCAGGTGATTATTTTCCATGGATCAGAAAAATTATATCAAACCCACCCTGACAATTACCCAAGGTGGAGTGTCCTTCGCAGTCTTGTGAAACCTCTAGGG
>JABUQX010038839.1:0-15000 GCA_015478945.1 Trachelipus rathkii
GGAGCCGGAGCCCCCCCAGATGTGAGAACAGTACTCCAAACAAGCGCGAATAAGGCCCTTATATAACTGGAGTAAGTGTGCAGAATTAAAAAATTCCCGCAACCTGAACAGAACTCCCAGCTTCTTTGAGGCCCACCTTATTAACTGTTTAATGATATGAGGTTTCCAAGGTAATTTTTTGTTTATGTTCAGACCAGTAATGTTTACTTTTCTCAAAGTGAGACGTTAGAACCGTCGAAAAAAATAGGGAAGTTAGAGAAGGTGGGGTTTTTTTTTTTTTTTTGGAAGGGGGGGGAAAAGGGGGAGATGTAAAGTAGTTGAGGTTTTAAAAGAGTTGAATTTTCCACACAAGGTTGTGGTGGCCCCACCGGGAAATTCCCGTCCAGGTCGCAAAATAGAATTCGGAAAAGCTGAAGTGCGAGAGGCGAGTCATCGGCATTAAGAGTGAACAGAGTTGGAAGTACAGCTGAGGAGATCGTTGGTTATGAAAAATAATAATAAAGTTGGAGATAAAACAGAACCTTGAGGAACACCACAATTAACAGGAAAGGAGGAAGAAGTCGCTCAATCAACGAGTGCTGATATGGAGCGACCAGAGAGAAAACTTGACAAGAGTAAGCAAAGAGAAGGAGGAAACCCAAAGGAAGGGAGCTTAGAGAGTAGCGACGCATGCCATACTCGAACAAAAGCCTTTGTATATGTCAAGTGCCACCACCCAAGACTCCTCATAGTTCTCTAAGGGCAGAAGGACATAAATCAGTAAGATTAGGAAGTAGTAACCAATTGACCTCGAGCGTCGAAAGCCATACTTGATAATGATCTGAAAGATGGGAATTGAGACTCCAGATGATGCAAGGAAATTGAGAGTTAAGAAGGAGTTTTCAAAGATCTAATAGATAGAATAAAGTTGAGAGCTCCCCCCCCCATAGGACGATAGTTGGAAAGATCAGAGCGGCTGCCCTTTTCGGGATTGGTTTGGACATATGCGCGCTTCCAGCACTGAGAAAATGTACTAGTAAGTTTAAGGCATATAGAGTAGAGTTGGACGAGGACAGGCGCCATCTTACGTAAACACACTCCCTTTTAAAACCACATTCATTGCATTTTCCAATACCTTCCTGACACCATAGTATCTCGAATCCCATGCCACCCGATCATGCGTAATCGCGGGAAGAGCATAGAAACCTGAGAGGAGAAGCAAGCAGGAGGAGGGTGATGCCGGAATCGTCCTGGGTAGAATTAGATGAAAAAAGGAGGCCGAAGAGATTAGCCTTTGTAGAAGGAGAGTTTACTACCAGAAAGCCGATACACAACGATGCGAATAAGTGGGAGGTGAAAGGCTAAGATTACACAAGTTGTAGCAATGTTTTTTGGCAAAGAGGCCAGAAATTTTTTATCTGTGGGAGAGCCAAGTACGTTGTCGCACTTTCTTTTAGGGAAAGCGCGCTTAGCCTGTCGAATAATTGCAACGATTCGAGCAGAATGGAAATTATTAAGAGTGATAGGAGAACGAGTGTTTTCCATCCCCCGATAGGCAATGTCTCTCTACTGAATGGAGCGAGAACAATTCATCATCGAAACCATGGATTTGTGGAGAAAAAAGATTTAGTTGAAGATGGAATGAACCCGCTCATACCCTCGACGATTACGGCTCCCATCCTTTCAGCGGTGACCCGAAGCGTTCCTCCGAGTCAAAGCAAGATTCACTCCAAACATAGTTTGCAAAGAAACACGCAACGATCTCCAATTAGCCCGATTAAAAGTGCCAGAAAGTACGGTTGGGTTTGGGCATGGTGGAGCTGCTGGAGAAAAAGTTTTAAAATTAAGATGCTACAAGATTGTGGTCAGAGTTACTGATAGGATGGAAAAATAATGTATTTATATTCGAGAAGAGTAGTGGTGAAACATAAATCAGGCGTGTCAAGAATTGGTTAGGACGATCTGGTATGTATGTAGGTTCTTTAATTAACTGTTCCAGATCGTT
The DNA here is from genome assembly GCA_015478945.1 of Trachelipus rathkii. Classification (NCBI taxonomy): domain Eukaryota; kingdom Metazoa; phylum Arthropoda; class Malacostraca; order Isopoda; family Trachelipodidae; genus Trachelipus; species Trachelipus rathkii. The sequence continues at coordinate 1,985 of JABUQX010038839.1, forward strand.
GAGAATACTGAATGTTTTGGCCCTCCCTCCTGCATCAGTATGAGAGGAGCCCAACCACTCAGTGTGATGTACGTTGAAATCACCTAAATAGATGATCTCAGCATTTGGATGGGAAGAAGTTAACAGTCTCATGAGAAGTGGTAAAATAATTCAAAAAGGAGGTTGAAAAATCTGTTCCTTTTTAGGTGGAGCAGTAGCAGAAAACACAAGATAATGCGGTAGTAGGAGGGAAAAAGATTTTAAAGCCAACAGAATCGAAATTAAGGAGATTCAAGTTTCTAAAGACGTGTTACAGGAGTGTTAAAGTTTATATAGGCACAGACTCCACCATTTAGTCTGAAATTATAGAGAAGGTTATAGTTGGAGATATTAAGTTTATTTGAAAAAGAATCCCTGGCTAGCTGGGTCTCAGACAGAAGTAAAATGTTAGGTAGAGAGTTAGCGAGGTGATATTCCACAGATTCATGATTAGCTTTCAGGCCACGAACGTTGGCAAAGTCAATAGAGAACCCCAGCCTGCGCCCACCCCTACATCTCTGTCCATTCATTCAAACAGACAGCCTCACAAACAAACACACACAATCGACTATACACAGCCTACCCAAAAAATCCACAGAATTGGGTTTTTATTAAAAAAAACCGCGCCCACACAACAAACACACACAGATCACGTACAAAATAAACCTTAAAAATAAAAAAATTATTAAAATTTATGATTATAAAAATAGAGACAAGACCAACTAAATCAGTAATCTGATAAATATGTAAAGTAAATAAAACCTTAAACGTTAAAAATCACATACACACACTCGCACAGCTTCGCTAACTTACGAACTTAAATTTAACCAAAAAAAACCGGATACCAATAATCCTAATTAAAACTTTAAAAAAGGCTAAAAGCTGCATTAATGAATAAATTAAATACGTAAAACTTAAAAAGTTAAAAAGGTAAAACACTAAAAACTTATATATATATATATTATGTCATATATATATATATATATATATATATATATATATATATATATAATATATATATAATATATTATATTTAAAATATATTTATATATATAAATAATAAAATATATTATATATTATATATATATATATCTTATTAAAAAAATATATATATATAAAATATATATATATATATATATATATATATATATATATATTATATATATATATATACATTTATATATATATATAAATATATAATTATATAGTATATATATATATATATATATATATATATATATATATAATATATATAATATATATATAATATATATCTATATATATATATATATATATATATAATATTATATATATATATATATTACCTCGGGGAATTAAAAAAAAAAAAACATTATATTAAAACCTTTAATTTTAATAAATTAAAAATTATCTTTTGTTTATTTATATAACAATGTACTTTTCATTTTATGTTTATATATTTTTTTATTTTTACCTCATTGAAATGTTTTGTATGTATGCGGGCAGTTTGGAATGTACCCAGATATGATACATTTGAATGATTATTATTTCTTTTATATTATGTATCTATTATAATATACTTTAATTCTCGGTGCTTGGCGTGGGAAGCAATGTAGTATTCTAAAATATAATTATTTGTAGAAAATAAAAACGTTGTAGTTACCCTTTTACCTATGTCAATATTTATATAAGCAAAATTTTAACATAAGTACGAAGAAAATTGCATATAAGCCTTTCCTGCTTTGTTGAGACACCCTCTCACACTCTCTCACACTTAGACTCAGATTCATATTCAGACTCAGACTCACTCACTTCTCACTCACCTGCTCACAAGAAGATCAGAACCTCAAATTGCAAGAAAGTGAGGTAAAAAGCCAGCTAAGCAGCCAAGACTGCAGGATCTTCAATTTACGAAAAATTCCTAAAGAAGAATTAAGCAAGGCTGATAAACGCCGGACAAAGTACAAGACTGTACCTGAAGCTACGAGAGTGTCTCAATAAAAGGGTAACTTTGTTACTTACTTTTGTTGAATAAATAATAATTTATTTTGGAATTTCAAATCCTTATAGTAACTTTGTGTTACTCAATATTAAAGAAATAACAATGGGAAACTTTGTGTTTCCTCTTATTAAAGAGATAACAAATCGTATATTTTGTGTTTCCTCTTATTAAAGAAATAATTTTACCGCAGAACTTTTTGTCCTGCCCCTTACTAAAAAGATAATTACGAAACTGATCGTTTCGTGTTCCTAAAGAGATAATTTCAAGTTCCAATGACCTATCTCGTTGTTGGTGTAATTGGTGAACTACACTTAAATTTTCATCCTTAACTTGTGTACTCATTGTGTAGTCCATCAGAAGAGACCACCTACATTAAGCCAGTGGCATATATATATATATATATATATATATATATATATATATATATATATATATATATATATATAATATATATATATATATATATATATATATATATATATAATATATATATATATATTATATATATATATATAATATATATATATATATATATATATATATATATATATATATATGTATATATATATATATTATATATATATATATATATATATATAATATATATATATATATATATATATATATATATATATATATATATATATATATATATATATATATATATATATAATTTTTATATTATATCAAATTATATTATATTAAATGATATATTCATTTATTAATTTCCTTATTTATTTTTATTTAAAAATAAAATATCTATTTTTAAAATACCTTCTTTTAATTTCACTCTTTTTTATGTCTGAAACAAAAAGGTAATTTTAAAAATAAGATATTTTATTTATAAATAAAATAAATAAGGAAATTAATAAATGAATATATAATTTATATAATATATATATATATATATATATATATATTATATATATATATATATATATATATATATGTCTATCTTATATATATAAATATATATATACTATATATATATAATATAATAATATATATACTAATACATTATATATATATATATATATATATATATATATATATATATAGTATATATATATATATATATATATATATATATATATATTTTTTATATATATATAATATATATATATATATAATATATATATATAATATATATATTATATATATATATATATATATATATTATATATATGCCACTGGCTTAATGTTAGGTGAGTCTCTCTGATGGACTACACAATGAGTACACAAGTTAAGGATGAAAATTTAAGTGTAGTTCACCAATTACACCAACAACGAGATAGGTCATTGGAACTTGAAATTATCTCTTTAGGAACACGAAACGATCAGTTCGTAATTATCTTCTTTAGTTAAGGGCAGGACAAAAAGCTCTGCAGTAAAATTATCTCTTTAATAGGAGGAAACACAAAGTTTCCGATTTGTTATCTCTTTAATAAGAGAAAAAACACAAAGTTTCCCATCTGTTAATATTTCTCTTTAATACTAAGTAACTCAAGGTTACTACAAGGATTTAAAAATCCAAAATATATTGTGCTTTATTCAACAAAAGAAAGTAACAAAATTACCTTTTTATTGAGATACTCTTTCTCGCAAACTTCAGGAAAGGTCTTGGACTTTGCCTGGCGTTTACCAGCCTTGCTTAATCCCTCTCTTTGAATTTACGTAAATTGCAGATTCTACAGTTTTGGTTTCTTTGTCGGCTGTTTACATCACCTTCTTGAGCCTTGAATTTTCTTGCAATTTTGAGGTTCTGGTTTTCTTGTGAGGAGGAGTTTGCAAGCGAGTGAGTGACTTAGAATAAGTGTGAGTCTGAGTATCTCAACAAGGCAGTGAAGCCTTTATGTACAATTTTTATTTTTACGTTTGTTAAAATTTTTCTTACATTAATATTGACATAAGTACAAGCGTAAATACAACTTTTTAATTTTTACACATAATTATATTTTAGAATACTTTATTACTTCCCACGCCAAGAATGGAGTGGTAAAGTATATTATAATAGATACATAATATAAAAGAAATAATAATCATTCAAATGTATGCATATTTGGGTGCATTCGAAAATGCACGCAAACATACAAAACATTTCAATGAGGTAAAAATAATAAAAACAAGAAATATATACAAAAAAATGAAAAGTATATTCAAATATAAGCATATCTGATTTTTAATTTATTAAAATTAAAGATTTTTAATACAATGTTTTTTTTTTTTAATTCATCGAGTGTTATATATATAATAATATATATATATATAAATATATATATATCATATATATATATATAATAATATATATATATATATATATATATATATATATATATATATAATAATATATATATATATATATTATATTAATATATATATATAAATGTATATATATATACTATATATATATATATATATATATATATATATATATATATATATATATATATATATATATATTATATATAATATATATATATATATATATATATATATATATATATATATATATATAATTTTTTATATTTATATATTATATATATAGTATATATATATATTTATTTATATATAATATTATAAAATATATAATATAATATATATATAATATAATTATAAGTTTTTACTGTTTACCTTTTTAAACTTTTTAAGTTTTACGTATTTAATTTATTCATTAAGCAGCTTTTTGGCCTTTTTAAATTTTAATTTAGATTATTTGGTATCCGGTTTTTTTTCGTAAATTAAGTTCGTAAGTTAGCGAAGCTGTGCGAGTGTGTGTATGTGATTTTTTAACGTTTTAAGTTTTTATTTACTTTTTACATATTTATTCAGATTACTGATTTAGTTGGTCTTGTCTCTATTTTTATAATCATAAATTTTAATAATTTTTATTTTTAAGGTTTATTTTGTACGTGATCTGTGTGTGTTTGTTGTGTGGGCGCGGTTTTTTTTTTAATAAAAACCCAATTCTGTGGGTTTTTTGGGTGGGCTGTGTATGGTCGATTGTGTGTGTTTGTTTGTGAGGCTGTCTGTTTGAATGACTGGACAGAGAAGATGTAGGGGTGGGCGCAGGCTGGGGTTCTCTATTGACTTCGCCAACGTTCGTGACCTGAAAGCTAACCATGAATCTGTGGAATATCACCTCGCTAACTCTCTACCTAACATTTTACTTCTGTCTGAGACCCAGCTAGCCAGGGATTCTTTTTCAAATAAACTTAATATCTCCAACTATAACCTTTTCTATAATTTCAGACTAAATGGTGGAGTCTGTGCCTATATAAACATTAACACTCTGTAACACGTCTTGAGAATCTTGAATCTCCTAATTTTCGATGTTCTGTGGCTTAAAATCTTTTCCCTACTACTACCATTATCTTGTGTTTCTGTTACTGCTCCCTAAAGGAAACAAGATTTTCAACCTCCTTTTTTGAATATTTACCACTTTCTCATAGACTGTTACTTCTTTCCCATCCAAATGCTGAGTGAGATCATTATTTTAGGTTGATTTCAACGTACATCACACTGAAGTGGTAGGGCTCCTCTCATACTGTGCAGGAGGGGAGGAGGCCAAAAATTCAGTAGTAAGAGTGTAGTGGAGACAGTATTTCAGTAACCTACAACATCACCAAATCTTCCTAACCAATTATTGAATATGCATGAGTTATGTTTACCACTACTCCTACTCAATATAATTATACCATTTTCCATCCTATCAGTAACTCTGACACAATCTTTTGTAGCATTAATTTTAAACTTTTTCTCCAGCAGCTCCACCATGCCCCAAACGTTCCTTCTGGCACTTTAATCTGGCTAATTGGAGATCGTTTGCGTCGTTTTCTTTGCCCAAAAACTAATGTTTGGAGTGAATCTTGTTTGACTCGCAGAGGACGCTTCGGTCACCGCTTTGAAAGGTGGGAGCCGGTAATCGTCGAGGGTATGAAGCGGGTTCATCGCATCTCCAACTAATCTTTTTCTCCACAAAAATCCATGGTTTCGATGAGAATGTTCCCGCTCCATTCAGGAGAGAGACATTGCCTATCGGGCATGGAAAAACACTCGTTCTCCATCACTCTTACTAATTTCCATTCTGCTCGGAATCGTTGCAGATTATTCGACAGGCTAAGCGCGCTTTCACTAAAAGGAAAGTGCGACAACCTACTTGGCTCTCCCACAGATAAAAATTTTCTGGCCTCTTGCCAAAAAACATCTCTAACAACTTTTGTAAAATCTGCCTTTCCCACTTATCGCTCTGACGGTTCTGTAGTTAACTCTCCTTCTGAAAGGCTAATCTTTTCGGCCTCCTTTTTCATCTAAATTCTACCCTGGATGATTCCGGCATCCTTCCTCCTGCTTCTTCTCCTCTCAGGTTTCCTATGCCTCTTCCCGCGATTACGCATGATCGGGTGCATGGGATTCTGAGATCTATGAGTGTCAGGAAGGCTAGTGGCCCGGATGGCATTCCTCCCGTGTTTTAAGGGAGTGTGCTTCCGAGCTGGCCCCTGTCTTCGTCCAACTCTACTCTATATGCCTTAATACTAGTACATTTTCCTCAGTGGCTGGAAAGCGCGCATGATGTCCAACCAATCCCGAAAAAGGGCAGCCGCTTTGATCCCTTCCAAATATCGTCCTATAGCTCTCACTATGTATTCTATCTAAGATCTTGAAACTCTTCTTAACTCTCATTTCCTTGATCATCTGGAGTCTCATTCCCATCTTTCAGATCATCAGTATGGCTTTCGACGCTCGAGGTCCAATTGGTTACATACTATCCTATCTTACTGATTTATTTGGTCTTCTGCCCTTAGGAACTATGAGGGAGTCTTGGTGGTGGCACTCGATATATCAAAGGCTTTTGATCGAGTATGGCATGCGTCGCTACTCTCTAAGCTCCCTTCCTTGGTTTCCTCCTTCTCTTTGCTTACTCTTGCCAAGTTTTCTCTCTGGTGCCTCCATATCAGCACTCGTTGATGGAGCGACTTCTTCCTCCTTTCCTGTTAATTGTTGGTGTATTCCTCAAGGTTTCTTTACTCCAACTTTATTCTTTCCTTTCATCAACGATCTCCTCAGCTGCTACTTCCAACTCTGTTCACTCTTATGCCGATGACTCGCCTCTCGCCTTCAGCTTTCCGATTCTATTCTTGCCGACCTGGACGGGATTTCCCGGTGGGGCCACCACAACCTTGTGAAATTCAACTCTTTAAACTCAACCTATTTTACATCTCCCTCTCAAAAACACCATCCTTAACTTTCCTATTTTTTTTCGACGGTTCTAACGTCTCATCTGTGAAGAACATAAACATTCTTGGTCTGAATATGAACAAAAAATTATCTTGGGAACCTCCTCATTTCATAACGGTTGCTAAGGTGGCCTCAAAGAAACTGGATGTTCTGTTTATTGCGCGGAATTTTTTTTATTCTGCACAGTTACTCCAGTTATAAAAGGGCTTATTCGCCCTTGTTGGAGTACTGTTCTCACATCTGGGGGCTCCGGCTCCACCCTTCTATTTGGATAGAGTTGAGTCTAAAGCTAAGAGAACTAATTAACTGTCCCATACTTTCTAACTCTCCTTGACCAAAACCCTATCTCTGCGACGTTACGTTGGCGCACTATCTCTTTCTATGGGTACTACAACGGTAGATGCTCAGAGGATTTGGCCACTTCGCATTTTCCACCTCCATTGCGTCGCCCTCACAATACAAGGGAGTGCCATGCTCTCGCATGAATTTTGCGTGCGAGCATTTTGAAAATCCCAGACTTGTTCGTTTTGGTGCCTCCTTCTTTCCAGCCACTTCTTTCTGTGTGTGGAACTCCTTGCCATCTTTTGTTTTTCCTACTGTATTTAAATCTTCCTCTCTTTAAAACCCACGTCTGCGCACACCTGAGAGATTTCCGTTAGTTTGGGCTTGGTTGGGCCTTTCCTGGTATTTTATTCCAGCCCGTGGTGGTGGGTAATCTGTAAAAAAAAAATATATATACAGTATATATATATATATATATATATATATATATATATATATATATATATATATATATATATATATATATATATATATATATATAAAATAAATATATAAATGAGAGAGAGAGAGAAAAAGACAGACAGACAGACAGACAGACAGATGAATGTATGTATATTGATTCTGTTCAGTTCGAAATTTGTTTTCTTTCTATAAGATTACCTCACATTTTAACATAAAGGATGCGACCTAAGATTAATGAGACTGGAAAGTTCCTTCAGAAGAAAATGACAAAATTTTGTGTTTGGAATTGATGACAGAATCCAAAACTTAAATTTTCGAAATTTTTTCGATTTTCATCACTCAAAATGCAACTGACATAATTCTGCGGAAACTGAATTTCGTATTTCATTACTTTAATATTATTTTTTTTCTCCATCTGTTTATTTTCTACAAATATTTAAAAGAAAGCAATTATCTCGACATTTCTCAATAGCGTGTAAATAACAATTGTCCAAATTACTAGAAAATTTAAAAATACAATGATTGTTCTATCATATAAAATCCCATCAGATTAAAAAAAATTGCAATACCCAAATTCTTGAGAAAGTCGCAAGTTTGTCATAAATGATAAATTGCAATATATTATTATTATTATTATTATTATTATTATTATTATTATTATTATATATTATATTATTATTATTATTATTATTATTTATTATTATTATTATTATTTATTATTATTATATTGCGATATTATTATTATTATTATTATTATTATTATTATTATTATTATTATTATTATTATTATTATTATTATTATTATTATTATTATTATTATTATTATTATTATTATTATTATTATTATTATTATTATTATTATTATTATTATTATTATTATTATTATTATTATTATATTTTTATTGTTATTATTTTATTATTATTATTATATTATTATTATATTATTTTTATCATTAATTATTATTATTATTATTATTATTATTATTATTATTATTATTATTATTATTATTATTATTATTATTATTATTATAATTTTTATTATTATATTATTATTATTATTATTATTATTATTATTATTATTATTATTATAAAATTAGCCATTATATAAAATAAAAATGTTTAAAAGTTTGAGAAACATGTACTATAAAAGGAAATTTAAAAACAAAAACAGATTAAAAAAACTATAAAATAAAAAGCCTTGAAATTAAACAATTCTTTCCGTCAATTAATCAATAATTGCCTCAACTTTTCTCTCAAATTTTTATATTGTTTTTCTTTACCCTTAATTTTTTCATCTCTTTTTTTTTCTTTTCTTTTTCTTTCAATTATTTTATTCATTCTTAATATTTTGACTTTATATTTCAAGATTTTTTTATTTATTTTATTGTTTTTTTTATTGTATAGCATGCTAACTTTCTATTTCTACTTTTATTTTCTTTCCCAATTAAGGATTTTTATTACTAAATTCACTTCCATACTATTGATATATTTTTTTCAAATTTCCGTTTTAGCTCGAATTTTTTTTTTTCATTAATTTTTTTTAGTAATTTTTTTTTAATTTCATTACCCTTACCCTTCTCCGCTTTGCTACTCGCTCTTTATCTTTGTTGTAAAAAAAAAAACTTTTGTTTCTATTATTTTTTAACAGTTTCCTTTTGTTTAGGTTTATGTTTTCAAACAAACTCTCTCTCTCTCTCTCACACATACACACACACACACACACACATACACACACACACACACACACACACACACACACACACTCTCTCTCTCTCTCTCGCTCACTTTTTTGTTACTCCTTGTCTATGGAGAAAATTTTAAATAAGTTTTGTCTGAATAGACATATAAAAAAATTTACAATAATTTAAAATTTATTAATTATATGTATATTAATAATACAGATAGATAAGTATAATTATAAATTATTTATCTTTAATGATTTGGTTAAATAAATTACAAACCAAGTTTAAAAATCAAACTCACGAAAAAAAGCAATACATTATTTAGGACGAGATTTTTATATTTCAATGTGTACTGGAGATTAAACAAATAGGCGCATGATTTTAAATCTTCCAAATCACTAATATTAAAAAAATCTATTCCCATTCATATTGGCATCCGCGAATATTAAAAGTAAATTATTCGAATTTATTATCCCGTATTCACACTAGGTCACATTTTCTAACAAGTCCCACAAGACCGGTGGGACTTGTTGGAAAATGTTACGTCGTATGTGATAAGAATGAGTTGATTTTTTTTTTTTTTACAGATTACCACCACTCACGGGCTGGGCCCTTTTCAAGGAAGGGGCAGGAAATAAAATACCGGAAAGCCCACCCAAGCCCAAGCCTAACGCAAATCACTCAAGTGTGCGCAGACGTGGGTTTTAAAGAAAGGAAGATTAAATACAGTAGGAAAAACATAAGATGGCAAGGAGTTCCACAGAACAGAAGTGGCTCGAAAGAAGGAGGCACCACAACGAACGAGTCTGGGATTTTCAATGCTCACGCAAAATTCATGCGAGAGCATGGCACCCCTTGTATTGCGAGGGCGACGCAATGGAGGTGGAATGCGAGTGGCCAACTCCTCTGAAGCATCTTACCGTTGTAGTACCTTATTGGAAAGAGATAGTTGCGCCAACGTCACGCGACAGAGATAGAGGGGTCAAGAGAGTTTGAGAAAGTAGGGACAGTTAATTAGTCTCTTAGCTTTAGACTCAACTCTATCCAATAAAAGGGTGGAGCCGGAGCCCCCCCCCAGATGTGAGAACAGTACTCCAAACAAGGGCGAATAAGGGCCCTTATATAACTGGAGTAGCTGTGCAGAAGAAAAATATTCCCGCACCTGAACCAGAACCCCAGTTTCTTAGGCCACACTTAGCAACCGTTGTGAATATGAGGTTTCAGAAAGTTTTTGTTTATGTTCAGACCAAGAATGTTTATGTTGTCAACAGGTGAGACGTAAGGACCGTCGAAAAAAATAGGAAAGTTAGGAGGTGTTTTTGAGAGGGAGATGTAAAGTAGTTGAGTTTTCAAAGAGTTGAATTTCACAAGGTTATGGTGGCCCCACCGGGAAATCCCATCCAGGTCGGCAAGAATAGAATCGGAAAACTGAAGACGAGAGGCAACTCTAGATGCAAAAGAGGTAGCAAATTTGAAATGAGTGGAAGAATGGAGAGTTGAGTCATCGGCATAAGAGTGAACAGAGTTAGAAGTACAGCTGAGGAGATCGTTGATGAAAAGTAAGAATAAAGTAAGAATACAAAGATTAGGCCTATGGAGCGTCTCACGGTCTTGGCAACAATTTGATTCACACTCAAAAAAAGCTTAACAATATTGTTAGAATCGTACGTGTGAGTACATACTGTTGAGATCAACTCTTCAAACAATTGCGCAATGTCTTCCTCACCCAATGTGATTTGAGATAACTTTGACATTGTCTCATTAACATTGCAAAGCTTACATTCTGTAATCATAATTGTTATTGGAAAGGAAGAGCGAAATCTAGGTTAAGAAACTATCTAAGCAGCAAACAAAAGAAAAAGTTAAAAATTAGGAAAAAGGAAAGGATCTAAAATACAAGCTTTAAGATTGGAACAGATTACTCTTGAAATTTGTTTAGAAAATACAAAGATTTAAAAAGCTAAAAATGCAAAAAATACAAACAATAGATAGTAAATATGCAGAAATGATAATAATGGTTAACGTCTGCTTTCTCACGTTGAAATTCTTGGCTTGGTAAGGCTAATGAAAATATCACTCTCTTTCTTCCCACTGCTTCAAAGGAAATACAACAGAGATATTGTTTGTCAGAAAATATATAACTGCATTAAAACTAAAGTTTCAGAATTAATAACCTGGATCAAACAATCATCCTTTTTAGCTTATTCCATCGACAAATGATCAGACACAATCAGTAGTTTGTTCTCTCTAGCTAGTCATTCATTTGACAAGGATTTCAAAAGATAAAATTTTGAGTTGATCGGCATATTTGGTGAATATCTCAGTGACGTATTTAATGGAATGTTGTTGAAAAAGAACCGATCTCCTTATGATGTTCAATGTGTCTTGAGAGATTCTTGAGCAAATAAAAAAAGTTGCTTCTTTCTTGAGTGAATAACAAAAACTTAATCATCAACCTCACCTTAGTATTAAAATATGTGACATCTCAAATAAACAGTCAACGAACTTTCAAAATGTAAAACAATTGCTGCACACCTTAATCATTCGACCATGGCTCAAGAAAACTAAAGAAAAGGAACAACAGAATCAACGTTCCACAATTTTCAGTAATACATGATGTCATTACTCTCTCGCTGGAACATGATCTAAAAATATAATGAATATCTTTGTTTGTAATGTCGCTCTAATGATAAAATAAATGTTTTAACATCCCATGGTAATTCTTTTCTAACCAGTTGTGTCACTGTACTCCAACATTTGAAGATATTACTATAATAATCAGCAAAATCTCGTCATCAATAGTGGACGTCATTTCTCTCGTAACCATTGTGAAAGGAGTAATAGTAACCGGAGATAATGACAGTCAAGGAATTAAAATAATGAGAGCAATGATACTGAGAGAAATTAACAAAAGGGCTCGGTTTCAGAGAGAGCAGAGACGTGCAATCTTTAGCTTCGTGTTGGTTCCCTAGACAAAAACAAAATATTTCAGTTCTCAGTTTTTTTTACGAAAAGGATTAGAAATAAAAGTCAGCTTCTGTCAAAAATGTGAATAAATGAAAAAAAATACAAGCTTGAAATAGATCAAGAAACAGAAAGAACAGCAAACGGTGTTTCAAAAACATCCACAAGCACAAATCTCATCGACGTCATGAATAAAATTGTATATTCAAGTAGTGAAGATGTAGTTGGTGAGCTGTTTGAGCAGGCATCAAAAGTCGTCGACCTTTGACGTCAACAAGGAATTCATTTCCCCTGACGTAGACCCCTTTTTAATGGTGTAGGAATCCCGAGGAGAGGTATCCTGAATTTTCACTGTTAACGATGACTTGCCCTGCTTGTTTGTCATAAACTGC
>JABUQX010038839.1:27500-30000 GCA_015478945.1 Trachelipus rathkii
AATCATTTTGGGTACGATACATAATTCTTTTATATACTAACCAACGATTATATGCTATAACGAACAGTTTTTACATCAATCAAAGCTAACCTATCACAACCTGAACTAAAGAATATAGTATACAACGACAACTAACATACCTTAACGCTCAACTAAACAGCCACATTATCAAGTTCCATACTTAACAGCAGTAAAGTAACTAACATTACATACACAACGTAACCTGTTCACACTTTTTCAAACGCTTGTAACATATCATAGGTATTTTACCTTAACATAGTAACATTTAACAAATTTATCATAACCTCACCCTAAATATCATACTAACCAGCGAATATATGCTGACGCAACAATTTTAACATTAATAAAGCAACATAGATAACCTGAACTAGAATACAAATGTACAAAGCCAAACCTAACACAGACTGAGAAAGAGACATAGTGGTACAGGCACCGGTGCTGGAACCGGTGCGGTGCTGAGTTAGTAAATCATTAGCTTAGCCTCAGACTGACATTTCTATTTTCAAATCTCGTTTTCTTTTTATAACGGCAACGAATATAGTTTGTCCTATTTTATTTTATAAGTTTATTTTACTTTTTTTTTTTTTTTTTTTTTTTTAATTTTCATGTTTATAACTAAAATTTTTTTGGTTTTTATTTTTTATTTTATACATTTTTGTTTTTTCTAAATTTTTTTAAAACTTTTCATGTTTATATTTTTTACTAAAATTGTTTTACATACCCTAAATCAGTAATCACACAGCCCCCGTACCATCCCACCCTCCTGCCCTCCATAATGTCTATTTTGATCTATTGATCTATTGTCTATTGATCTATTGATCTATTGATCCAAGTCATATTTTTGTATAACATAACAAAAACTTTTATTTATTTTGTTTTAATTTTCTTAAACTTTCGGTGTTAACTAAAATTTCTTTCATTTATGTTTATAACGTAAAAAATTTGCATTTTTACAAATACCATTAAAGCAGTAATCAGTAAAATCAGTAATCAGTTAAATCAAATGCCCTCTACCCTTCCATGATCTATTTGATCTATTTGATCTATTGATTCAAGTCAATTTTGAGTATCATTTTGAGGAAAACAACATAAAAATAAAGTTCTTTATATACGCTGATCAAACGAATATATGCTAACTAGCAAAGTTTTCCCATTAATAAAGCTAACATAAACATCACCTGAACTAAGAATATAATGTACAACAACAATCCTAGCATACCCTTAAGCATGAATAATCAGCTAACATTAACAAAGTTCCACACTTTACAACAGTAAAGTAACTAACATAGCTAACCAAAAAAAAAAAAAAAGTAACCTATTCACACTTAGGCAAGACATGTCTCTAACATATCAATGTTAAATTTTACATAACATTGTAATCATTTAAACAAAATTAATCATAAGCTTGTCTAATCTATCATACAGACCTACGAATATATGCTAAGGTAAAAAGTTTTTACATAATAAAGCTAACATAACATAACTGAACTTAGAATATAATGTGCAACGACAAATCTAACATACCCTACTCACACTTTTTCACCACGACACAACACAACACACACACACCACACACACACACACACACACCACACAAATAATTATGACACTTTACTTAATACATTAGCCTGGCAATCATCGTACTCACTTACTGATCACATGCCTGCTATTTCTACGATCGTCAAGCAAATGTGACATTTTCTAAACCTTGTTGGAAGACATTTACATTTTTCACATGTTTAATATAAACATTTCGTTTTGTTATGTATTTTCTTTTACGTTTCTATTATTCTTTATATTTATATTTTGTTAAAAGTTAGTTATTTATTTATTTATTTTAGTTTTATTTATTTTTATTTTATTTATTTAAAATAATCTATATATTTTTTTAAAAACTTTTATTTATTTTTGTTTTGTTTTCTTTAAACATTTTGTTTTTACTAAAATTTATTTCATTTTATGTTTATAACTTAAAAATTTTGCGTTTTTACATACCCTAAAGCAGTAAAACAGTAATTCAGTAGATCAAACCACCTACCCCACCCTCCTACCCTTCCATGATCTATTGAGTTATTGATCTATTGATTCAAGTCATTTCGAGTATCATTTTGAGGAAAACAACATAAAAATAAAGTTCTTTATACACTGATCAACGAATATATGCTAACGTAGCAAAGTTTTCCCATTAATAAAGCTAACATAACATCACCTGAACTAAGAATATAATGTACAACAACAAACCTAGCATACCTTAAAGCATGAAATAATCAGCTACATCAACAAAGTTGCCACACACTAAAAAAGAAGCAAAAGTAAAAAACATAGCATAACAAAAAAAAAAAAAAAAGTAACCTATTCACACTTAGGCAAGCACATCTCTAACATATCAATGTTAATTTTACATTAACATTGTAATATTTAACAAAAATTAATCATAACCTTGTCTTATTATCATACAGACCTACCGATAAATGCCTAA
>JABUQX010038839.1:35000-37500 GCA_015478945.1 Trachelipus rathkii
CTTGTTTCTCACGTTCTTTGTATCCACCCTCTCAAGAGGATAACAGATGTTGAATCGCTTTCATACCTTTGTTAGAACAAAGCAACAGATGTTCATGTAATTGATACCCGTTCTTTGTTTATTCCCCTTCAAACTAATTATCTTTTTTCACACGCTTTTGAATGGCTTGTTTCTCACGTTCTTTGTATCCACCCTCTCAAGAGAGCATTTTACCGACCTATGTTCTAGTTGTGAGCCTGATGGCGAAGTGGACGCATGCGTTATTGGTGTTGTGAGATCTATGTGTGATAATAATAAGTTGAAACTTCTAATTTTAGTTACCTTGTTAATGAATGCTGCATGTCAGTTAGGCTAGGTTGAGATATATTTTTGTTTAGTTCTCAATATTACAATGTTAATGTAAAATTGACATTAATATTTTAGAGATATGTTTGAAAAAGTGTGAATAGTATAAGTTTTGCTCCAATGTTAGCTACTTACTGTAGTTAAGTAAGGAACTTTATTAATATTAAACCGTTTATTCGTGTGTAAGATATGTTAGGTTTGTTATTGTTCTTATATATTATATATTATATATATATTATATATATATATATTATAGCTATATATATATATATATATATATAATATAATATATATATATATATTATCTGATGCGTTAGGAGGGTGGGGTGGGTGGTTTGATTAGCAGATTTACTGTTTTTAGGGTATGTAAAACATAGTAAATTAATAAAAATATGACTTGAATCAATAGATATATAGATCAATAGATCATGGATGGTAGGAGGGTGGCTGGAGGTGGTTTAATTAACTGATTTACTGCTTTTAGGGTATGTAAAAAATGAAAAAAATTTTAAGTTATAAACATAACATGAAATAAATTTTAGTTAAAACAAATGTTTTAATTAAACAGAATAAGAAAAAATAAATAAAAGTTTTTAAACAAATTATATAGATTATTTTAAATAAATAAAATAAATAAATAATAAAATAAATTAAGTACAAAGTATGAATGTAAAATGAAACTTATAAAATAAAGTTTGAAAAATAAAATTAAAATAGTAAAATAAAAAAAAAAAAATCTAGTTTCTAATGTTAGCGTTTATTCGTTGATCTGTATGATCGATAGGTTATTTTACGATGTTTGACAGTTGAGAATTTTGCTAAGGTCCACGTTTATTCATAGTTCAAAATGATGTTAATATTTGATATGAGTTGCCTTTGATGAAGGTAGTTTCAATTCATAGTTCAAGATGTAGGTATCTTTGATAGATTGGTCATTTTGTTAAGGGATTTTGTTAGATCAATACTGGCTTTAGCTGTTGTGGGTTAAATGTTGAAAAGTTGGGATACATTGAGTTTTGCTATGTGTTGTTAGCTACTTCACCTTTGATAAGTATCGAACTTTGTATGTTAGAGATTATTCATACGTGAGGTATGGTAGGTTTGTCGTTGTACATTTATTCGTGTGTAAGGTATGTTATGTTAGCTTTATTAATGTGAAAATTTGTTAAGTTGCCATTTTATTCAATAGAATCGGAAAAGATACTTACGACAGGTCATAATTGATTTTGTAATATTACAATGTTGTAATGTATAAATTACGCATTGATATGTTAGAGATTGGTGCTTGCCTAATGTGAATAGGTTATTTTTTGTTATGCTATGTTAGTTACTTTAACTGTTGTTAAGTGTGGACTTTGTTGATGTTAGCTGATTATTCTGCTTAAGGTATGCTAGGAATTGGTTGTTGTACATTATATCTTAGTTCAGGTCATGTTATGTTATTAATATGAAAACTTTGCTACGTTAGCATATATTCGTTGATCAGTGTATAAAGAACTTTATTTTTATGTTGTTTTCCTCAAAATGATACTCGAAAATGACTTGTTCAATCAGATCAATAGATCAAAAGATCATGGAAGGGTAGGAGGCGTGGGGTAGGTGGTTTGATCTACTGAATTACTGTTTTACTGCTTTAGGGTATGTAAAACGCAAAATTTTTAAGTTATAAACATAAAAATGAATAAATTTTGTAAAACAAATGTTTTAAACGGAATATGCAGAAATAATTCCCGTTTTTCCAAAAATTTTATATATTTTTAAATAAATAAAATAAAGAATAAATAAAACTAAAATAAATAATAACTAACTCACTATTTACAAAATATAATATAAGATAATAGAAACGTAAAGAAAATACATAACAAACGAAATGTTTATATTAAACATGTGAAAATGTAAATGTCTTCCAACAAGGTTTAGAAAATGTTACACATTTGCTTGACATCGTAGAAATAGCAGTCATGTGATCAGTAAGTTAGTACGATGATTGCCAGGCTAATGTATTAGTAAAGTGTCTATAATTACTTGTGTGTGTGTGTGTGTGTGTGTGTGGTGTGTTGTGTGCGTGTGTGGGTGTGTGTGTGTGTGTGTGTGTGTGTTGTGTGTGTTTGTGTGTTTGCGGTATGGTTAGATTTTGTCGTTGTACATTATATTC
>JABUQX010038839.1:42500-43643 GCA_015478945.1 Trachelipus rathkii
GACAATAAGAAAACTGGCAAGTCATTCAAAAAGTTAAACAATTCATGAAAAACCCCCCATCCATCCCACGAATCCCCATCTTTACCTAATAATCCCTCCCTCCCTAAACAAGCAATCAGACAGTCTCGAAAAACATTAAGCCTAAGAACTCCCGCAAACCACACACCCGATAACAGGAAACAAAAAAACAACTTAGAAAACTTAAACTAGATCTCAACCATACTCATTCACAACATCATGATAACAGAAACATTAAAAACTAATCAAAAACTCACAGCACAATCAGCCCATAAAAACAGACTCCATAATCCAACTGCACATAAAACACTGGAATAACGCAATCCTCCTAATTACAGACATCTTCAATAAATCCTGGCAATCACTACATTCCCAATCTGGAAAAAACGCATACATATCCTAAACTCAAACAAAAAAAGACCACCTCCCTGCTGCTATCGCCCAATTTCTCTGCTTTGTTCCATCAGTAAATTATATGATATAATATTAAATAAATTTCCAATAAATATTCAAAATTCCAACACGGATTTAAAAGCAACCACTCTACAACAGCCTCATTCCTCAACAAACATCATTAACGCTTCAACCATACTTCCCATAGATTAAATACTCACAGAATAGACATAGACAAGCATTTGACACCGTCCCCACACACCACCTAATTCAAAAAATCATTCCCCTTTTAATATGACAAAAAATGGCTTTCCCAATTTTTCCTCACAACCGATTGCAGAAAGTAATTATACAATAACACCTCTCCCACTCTAACGTCATTACAAAACGGCGTTCCCACAGGGAGCATTCCTCTCTCCATTTTATTCAACTCACTGCAGACTACCCAATCCATTTCAACACTCCACACCAAACTTATCCCGTATGCAGACGACTTAGCCCGTAGGATTTAGTGTTAGTGTGATAGATTGGACGTGTTTCTCGGCGGTTGTCACGACGTGATCGGCACCGCAACGTTAAACATAGCCACCAACATACCCAAGATTACCTACAACCTTTAGAAAACTGGTTATCTTTGTAAGATGCAATACAAATGACGATCTGTACCTCTAATCACCCTATTACACCACCGCGACATCAACTCCCTCCATCCCTTAATTACTCTGAACAACA